>PVHX01033084.1:0-13358 GCA_004024805.1 Geosciurus inauris
TATATATATATATATATATATATATATATATATATATATATACCTAATCCATAAATTAATGGTATTAAAAGTTGTAGCCTTTTGGAAGTGATTAAGTCGTGAGAATAAAGCCATAATGGATAGTATTAGTGTTCTTATAAAGGGTTCTAGAAAACTCCCTTAACCCATCTGCTCTGTGAGGACAGTGAGAAGATGGCTGTTTATTCCAAATCTGCCAGTGTCTTGATTTTGGACTTCTAACCAATAGGACTATGAAAAGTTAATTTCTATTTTTGATAATAAAACTGATCTATGCTATTCTGCTATTGCAGCCCATATGGACTAAGGCATAAATAGGCATAACTTGGGGATACAAAGGCCTATTTTATGAAAGATTGAATAAATTCCATAGATTCACAATAGAAAATATTTCATAGTATTGTATAGTATATGAAAAATCATAAATGAATCTCTAAAATATAATATTGAGGAATAAGGGCTGCTAGTTGGCTTTTCATCACTGTGACAAAATACTGAAGAAAACCAACTTGAAAGAGGAAATATTTATTTTGGCTCAGTTTCATAGATTTAGTCCATGGTCAACTGGCTCCATTATTTTTGTGCCTATTGTGAGGCAAATCATTCTGGCAGAAGGGCATTCTGGCAAAGCAAATCTGCTTACCTAATGAGAAAACTAAAGAGAGAGAGAGTGAAGAAGGGCAGGGACAAGAAATACCTTTCCAGGGCATGCATCCAGTGACCTACTTCCCTTTACTAGAACCCAAGTCATATAGTTCCACTACCTCTCAATAATGCTGTCAACTACCAATCCTTCAATAGTAACCTATTGATGTGGTTAGAGCCCTATGATGTGATCACTTACCAAGAGCCCCTCCTCTGAACATTACTGCATATGGACCAAGTCTTCAACACATGAAACTTTCTGGGACATTCCAGATCTAACCCATAAAAACAACAAAAAATAATACATTCTGTATAAGTCAATTAATATGAAGTTTAAAATTGACAGTTTTATATATAGTATTATAATCACCAAATTCAAGGTGCTCTCCAAGAAAATAACTTCATCCTTATTTCTGAAATCAAAGATTAGATTTTAATGTTTTTTAACTTCACTTAAAAAGTATTTTGTATTATACGACTTCAGCATTTAGTGTTTTGTCTGACTTCTTTTCCTCTGCATCAATATGCTCATGTGTGGGAATGGTACTGAGTTCTTAATTTAACTGTAAATGCTACTATATGGTTATTTCAAAACTTTTACTGAATAAATAGGTTGCCTGTAACATCCTCCTACATATTTACTAATAAACTTTTAAATTACAGATGAACAGTAGATTTACAGAAAAGTTGTGAAATCACTAAAGTTTCTATATTCCCCACATAGGTTCCCTTGATATTAATGTCTTATATAAAAGTGTTATACTGTCTCAATTAACAAATTTAATGTACCATTATTATATTCCATATTTCATTTACATTTCCTTAGTTTTTAACCTAGAGTATTTTTTGTATAGTATTTCATCAGGGGTACTTTATTACACTTAGTCATCATGGCTTTTTCATTATCACAGGCTCGTTTTTGCTGTGATAATTTCTCAGACTTTTCATACTGTTGAAGATGTTAATAGTTTTAAGGTATTCCTGCTCAAATATTTTCTAGAATGTTATACAATTGGGATAGTGTGGGGTTGTTTTTAGAGTTATACTCAATTTATGAGTTCTGAGAACAGACATTAGAAAGATCATAGCACTAAATCACAATTCTTATCCTATAAAGGGTATGTATTAGCAGTATGACTTACTACTATTGATGAGAACTTGGTCATCTGACTGAAGTATCGTCTTTCATTTTTGTTTACTTGCAAACTCATCCCTTTTCCTTTTTCTGTCCTGTGTATTTTGAAAAGAGATCACATATACGTTCACATTTAAGAATTTGAGCTATGCTGAGTGTACTTCATATAAAATATTGAGATTCTTCTCCACAATTTGTCTATTCTGCTCTATTTGATTTTGTTCAACCACTTATTTATATATCAATATGGACTCATGGAAACATTTTATTGATCACTCTGCTCTTAAATATCAAACATTCTATTTTTCAAATAAGTATTGTCCTTTTTAAAAACAAGATATTTACAATAAAAATCTCAAATTGGTTGATTTTGGTACAGGAAGTGCATTGCAGTGAATGAATTCTGACTTACAGAAAAGGATATTTTTGTGCATAGAGTTAACCTTCCCTCAGAATCTGGCCCTAGGATTGATTCTTCTGAATCTCAATATCTTCTCATAGAAATGTTTATATTATTGAGAAATCACTGTTTTCACAGTAGTACTTATGGTAATTATGATGGCTCTGATTATGGTGGGTTATAGGGCAAGGTGAAAAGAAAAGGTAGTAAGTTTCAAAGGTCTAGGTTCTGTGACATAATCACTTTTATGTGTTTAGTGCTATACGGATGTTCATCAATAAAAACCTTGATCTTTTCCCATCACCTGGACTCCGGCATGTTGTGTCATTACTCACATGTCTATAAATCATTATTTCTGCTTAGAAAGGTGCAGTAATCTAGAACTGGAGAACCTAAACTTAAATCCCTGCCTTGTCACATTGAATTGTTAATTTGACCTTTCACAGACTTAATGGTTATAAAAAATAAAACAAACAAATGAAAGCTGAAAAATAAAAGTAGCAAATTCTACCTCAAAGTGATGATTAAAAAGAATTGAAAAATTACATAAAGCTTACAATAGTTTTGGAAACATGTAAAGTCCTTAATAAATCACAGAACTCATTCATATAATCATCATCAAAATCTTAACTATGCAGCTTTGCACAATTTAGTCTTATGTGTCTTAATTATGTCATCTAGTACCTACCTCAGAGGACTGTTTTATAATTTAAATGAGATGATGTATATAAAATATTTATCATTGAGTGGATTTCACAGGATGAAAGCTCTCTAAATGTTAAGAGTACTGGTAGTACAGAAAACAGTTATCACCCAAGGCTATGGAATGATTAAAAAAAATAATATATCAGTGTCAAAGACAGTGTGAAAAGAGTAGTGATCTCAAGTTGGATGGTTGTGTATTATCTAACAAGAGGGAACTTAGACAAGGGGAAACATAGGCAATGTTTGGCACTGGGAGTCATGGAATAAGGGATAGTTTGATGTATAAGAAATAAGTAGGAGAACTAGTCAGGACTAGGAGAAAGACTTATCAAAGTTGTGGAGCTGATCTTGTCCTTAGGAACATGGTGGAATTTACTTTATCAAAATACAATGAATTTGGTGTTTCTCTGCCTAGTTTTTCAATCATCTATCATCATTGTTCTTTACCTAGATTGACTGACAGAAGCAGAATGCATACAATCTAGTCAGCCTCAACGAATTAAATTAAATTGGACAGAACTCTGGTCCAATATTTTCCTAGATCTAAATCCTGAGTGTTCCAATTACAATCTTTAAGACCTCAGAAATGTCACTTACTGTTTCCTAGGTTCAGTTTCTTGTTTTTTCATATGGGCATGAACTTTTAAGGATTAAATAAGATAGGTGCAAGAAGTTCCAAGTAAATTGCACCTAATTTATGCCTATTAAATGTTTCCACAATATTATATATACAGGAAAATAATTAGAGCACTGAGAATCAAAGAAGGCCTGGAACTGTCTGTGTTGAAAGAAAAAAAATTTCTCTGCGATTCGTCATTAGCAGTTCATAAAACTGATGCAAATGTTATCCTATCAATCATTACATTACAATGTAGTTCCATTTTCAGGCCATGTTTGATATTATCAGGCATATGTGTAATTATATTTTGAACCATAAATGAACTGATTGACTTGTTTCCTTCAATGTGGATTTTCTTTCTGGCTAGGCAATATTTAAAAATCAAATAGAACACTCTACCAATATCATTGATATTGTTTGTGAAAACAGTAAATAACTGCATAAAATAGTGTTATCATTCTCCTAAGAGAAGATGTTCTGCTTATGCCACTCAGATCATTTCCTTAATTTCTAATGTCTTTTAATTGATTTAATAATTGCCAAATGCTACTTTTAATCCTATTACATGCATATAGCTTCACTTCTCAAAAGTTTTCTTTCCTAAAAATGAAAATTATTGAATAGTAAATTAGATGTTTAAAACTTATCCAGAACTTCATAAGCTTGAGAGAACAGTTTAATTTCTTATTTTTATGATTGTATTTGTTTCAGTGATTCTCAAAATGTGGTCTTCAAAACAGCATTATCAGAAACAGAAGGGAATTGTCAGAAATGAAAATTTGCATACTTCATCTCTGACTTGCTAAATCAGAATTATTTGACATTGGAGAAAACGTCTGGATTTAACAAATTTATTAAAGGATTCCAATGCACACTAAAACTTGAGAATGTGTGTCTTCTCTCTTTAGAGAAGACAAATGATTTCTTAGGAAGTTAAATAGGCATTTCACCAAGAGGGAAATGGCATGTGGTAAGGTAGTTATCTAAAACATCTTTTGCAATGTTTGTCACTTTATAAAGGTAATTGAAGGATCCGTGTAACATTGGTTTAGGAGTATATGTTCTAAAGGGACTTAGATTTTGATTAATCAGTTCCTGTGAAAATGATGACCCCAAGTAGTGGGAATATTTATAACTTTATAATTTCAATAAAAATTATTTGAGCGATCTATTGTAACTCTGAATTTAACAGGCTATCTGGAAATTATCAAGGAGATAAAAATTGTATTGAATACATTTTTCAAGAATGCAGCATTGGGTATTCTGAAAAGTGAAATGTCTTCAGTAATGACTGCCAACGCCAAAGGAGATAGATATTTGATGAAACCATTCATTATGGCCTTAGAATATGTAGAAACATCTGTCTTTCTTTTCTTCCTTCCTTTCTTCTTTATTTTTGTCCTGGGTATACTTTAGGGGAGGAATTACTCTCTTTAACTCCCTTCCTACCCTTCAATTTCCTCCTCTAGAGATCCTCAGTCAGTATCATCAGGAATAGGGACCTTCCCAGTGGCAATGGTTTTATGGTTTAAGATCCTGTATTTTGTCAACTTTGAATGAACATTTTCACTATGCTACAGGGATGCTATGGATGTTTTCCATGAAAACTCTAACAATTTCTTAATGTAATTGAGTTAAAAGTGGCAGTATGGTGCCGTGGAAGATAGTTGCTCCCATAATCCTGAGGCTGAACGATTATAGCCATGCTTTGCTTATGGCTTCTCCTTCTTGTTGCATGGTCTTTTACCTTTTGGTTTCTTTTTTTTTTTAAATATTTCTTAGCTGTCAATGGACTTTATTTATTTATATGTGGTGCTGTGAATCGAACTCAGTGCCTCACACATGTTAAGAAAGTGCTCTACCACTGAGCCACAAACCCAGCCCATCTTTGCATTTCTTGCTATGCATTTTCTATTTCTGATTATTCAGGTATAAGATCTTTGACTACTTATTGTTGTGCTTTCTTGGAGTTAGGGGAAAGAGATTAGGGAACATCTCTTCAGATGAGGACGACAGTAAGGGACTGTCCTCCTCCTCTGGTAATGCCAGTCATTCTGTTCAGGAACTGAGTGCACAAAGTAAAGTGAAATCTGTCTATGGTAACACTTGGTGTCATCAAATCCTGTGATCCCAGGCTTAACCTTTTACATGATATTTTGCAGCAGTATTGATGAAAGTCTAGGTATATTAGCTAGAGGTTTTGTATTAGGAGAATAGCTGAGTAAACAATGCCTCTTCCCCATATTTTTTCTCATCAATGTTGGATCATGAGAGACTATGCATGTCCTTTATATCCTTGCAGTTCAAGAAAGCACTCATGACAGCAGTGAGGAAAGATAAAACACGGGAGATTGGCAAGAACTTTACCTTTGTCTGAACAACAACCACTCTTTCAAGGGGAAAGCTATCCTTAATTCCTCCTTTATTGGTAGCCTATAATTTTGCTTTTTTCCAGCCTTTTGGAGGTCATTATCAGGCTGTATGTGTTGGAGAGTGAGGCAGATTCCATACTGATAGATGACCAGGTGGTCATCCAAATGATCAATATATAGTTGACAGTTTACATACAGTACTCTAGAATCTTTATCTTTTAGGACCCCATTCCAATCTTACATAAGAGTATGTAATGGGAAACCAGTCCTAGACATAATGTTTTTGTGTCCCCTAACTACATTGGCAATTCAGCCTCCATTGTCTATGTAGGCTTTTCCATGGTTCACCTGCCTCAGACTGAGTAGTGTAGTCACAAAGAACATCTACTAGATGCATTCTCCTCCTATAGGAATCTTACATAAGCTTGTAGTTAATTAAGAATAGCTCTCTCCTAGGGAGTGAGAATGACACTTTAGAATGGGAGAAGGTAGCAGCACCTTAGAGAAAAACAACTGAACACAGTACAACATTAAGTGTAAGGTGACTAATGCAAGTGATTGGTAGTTCCATCCAAGGTACCCTTTATAGTATCAGGAGCCCATTCATTAGCAAAGGAACAATTAAATAAAGTTGTCCACACCCTTGGTACTGGTTGGGTCATTCTGTTTGTGACACCAATTCTCCCAATATGTTCACTCCATGGGCAGAAGGATGATCTCTCTTCCTATGAAGTATAAGATTTTGAACACAAACATCTGAGACTAAGCAGATGAGTTAAACATTAGTTTAGTAGTTATATTCACTTATAGTCTGGGAAAGGAGGAAACCACACTCCAAACAGAACCACAAAGAGGGTTGCATTGGGGAGCAAAGTGAAACTCAAGGGCTGTAGGAGGCAGTCTTTTTATTAAAAGAGAATGGAAAGATATGACTGGCTTGTTTGAATAATTTTGCTGGATGACAGAGAAGTGAAATATAATAGGGAAAGGACTGGGTAAGGGCTAGCTACTCTGATGAGTGAACTAGCCTCGTAGGAAACTCCTACTCAGTGGCACAACGTATCATTTGGGTGGGAGAAACTCATAGTTAGCTAAGCCTTTGGGACCCTGTGATACACAAAAATGTCAAGGTGGCACTTGAAATTTGAAGTCTGAAATTGTAGGTTGTTCGAATAATTGGCACAAATTCAGCATTTAAAACAATGAAGAGAGGCTGGGGTTGTGGCTCAGTGGTAGAGCACTTGCCTAGCACAGGTGAGGCACTGGGTTTGATCCTCAGCACCACGTAAAAATTAAAATAAAGGTATTGTGACTACCTACAACTGAAAGAAAATAACAACTATTTAAAAATAAATAAATAAAACAATGAAAATATTCTGTGGTCACTAGAAGATTCGCATCAGTATCACTGGGCAGATATTACAGTGTTGTTATCATAAAACTCCCAGTAAAGGATCAATGGTATTTACTCCTCTTTTCATTTTCTAGTGACTTCCTATATTGCTTTACCTGTGCACACATCACCTTAATATCTGTATCCACAATGCCTTCCTTCTTCCATGTGTATGTTGAAAAATTTATTTGCTTCTTTCTTATGAGGACACATAATTGAATTAAAGGCCAAACTGGAAATCTAGGATAATCTCCACAGGTCAAGATTCTTATTTATTTATTGTTTGTTTGTTTATCTGCATATTTATTTATTGTTATGGTGCTTGGATCAAATCCAAGGCCTCATACACAGTGGGTAAGCGCTCAACTACTGAACTACATCTCCTGCACAAGATCCTTAATCACATCTGCAAAGACACTATTTTTTTTCTTATACAGTAGCATTTATGGTTTCAGGGATTAAAACCTAACATGTTTTTGTAGCCATCATTCAAGCTACAAGAACACAGTTGATTCATTTTTATTGGTACATATTAAGTATACAAAGCAATGTGTTTCATTGTGGCACATTTCTAATATGATTATAACATAAACAGATCATGTTCAGTATATTTGAGGCATTTTTGAAAGCATATTCTAATAATTTCTAAATTTAATTTATGTGTTTAATGTAATTATTAATATATTCAGATTTAGATATAGAATTCTATTTTCTGTTCTTTATTTTGTTTATTGTTTCACTATTTCCTTTTCCTCTGCAATTCTAGATTACTTAAATATTTGTTCTCAATGCATTATAATTTACATACTGTAATTTTGACTAAATTACTTTATATAAAATTTAGTGGTTGCTGTATGTCAGTTTGCGCTATAATCCCCCTAAAACATCAATTGCAAATGCTCTAGTCCTGGATGTTACAAACCCCAGAAGAGCAGATCTCTAAAGTCTGAAATCTTGAAAGATGAATATCATGTCTAGAAAAAAATAATATATTCATTAATTTATTTATTTAAATTAAAAAAAGATTTGAGAAACATAAAAAAACAGAACACTTCATAATTCATTTTATACAATAAAAGAAGTCATAGTAACACACACACGCACACACATATGTGTGCGTGCGTGTGTGTGTGTGTGTGTATAAGTTTCCAAATCTAACCACTCAGATCCTAACAATGGTCAAACAGGTATAATAATTATGAGCAGATAAATAAATAGTTTAAAAAGCTAAATGCATGAATACGTAGTCAGTATGGTTGGTAATTAAATGCACCTAGTTTTATAACTGCATTAATCTGAAATACCATGAAAGACAATCCAAGTAACATATGCAGGTATCCAAAGTACTGAGATCTTGAGACATTTCCTTTCCCAAATGCAAATGTACAAAATGGGCATCACTTCATTTATTGAGGACATTTCAATATTTTTACATATATGTACAACTTTACACATGGGTTCAGTGCTGTAACAACACACTTTCATAGAGCTTGATTTGAAAAAAAGACAACTAAAATCAATTAGAATTCTCTAAGAGTATTTAAACAAGGTATACCCCATAATAAAAAAAATATATTGCATAACAAATTATGTAAAACAATGCTTATAATTTAAAAATGGAGGAGAAGGACTGGGGTTGTGGCTCAGTGGTATGGCGCTTGCCTAGCATGCATGAGGCACTGGGTTTAATTCTCAGCACTGTGTATAAATAAAATGAATAAAATATAAATATAAATAAATGAATAAAATAAAGGTCCATCAACAACTAAAAAATATTAAAAATTTTAAAAAATTTAAAACTAAAAATGTGGGGAAATACTAAAAGAAAAATTATAAAGAACATTTGATGCATGAAAAAGTGTACTATAGTTACAGATTATGTAAGGTTGCACCAAAGTAGTCTATAAAAAATATCTGACATTCAAAAGTATTATATTTTGATGCTTTGCACTGAAAGGAATAGTTTCTTTTTTTAGGGCATGGCTCTCTTCACAGAATACATTCAGATTCATTTTCTACATAGCACAGCTCTTGTTGAAATTCTGTTATTTGATGTATACCAACATGGACATTAACTATTAAATTTTTCCACCT
This sequence comes from Geosciurus inauris, assembly GCA_004024805.1. Lineage (NCBI taxonomy): Eukaryota > Metazoa > Chordata > Mammalia > Rodentia > Sciuridae > Geosciurus > Geosciurus inauris. Next base: position 9,382 of record PVHX01033084.1, read on the forward strand.
TCTGTACCACACTTCTGTATTTTTTGGATATGTGCAAATCCATTCTTTGTGCATTCAAATACAGGAAACAGATTTTGAGGAAACAATACTGATTATCAAACAGCAACACTGTTGTCAAATTGTCTTTTTATATTACCAATTACATAATTATTTTTGAACTAATCAGTGACTTCACTGGCTTCTTCGGGCAAATGTAGCTTCAACTTATTAAAATTTCCTGGAATTTTATTATCTGGAAGAAATACCAAGGGATACAAATAGTGCATTTTTAAACTCAAGATTTTTAGGAATAGTGTATTTTGAGTTTCAGCTTTGAGGATTTCATTGTTCAAGATTTGAATCTTTTTGTGATTGTGACTAATGGAAGTTTAAAACTTTAAAGATTTTAAAAGAAAACTTTTCAAGTATCCTCTTGCTGATAACCATTAACATGTTTTAAGATATTTTTTAGTTAAAGATGTACACAATATCTTTATTTATTTATTGTATGTGGTGTTGAGGATTGAACCCAGTACTTCACACGTGCAAGGCAAGTGCTCTACCACTGAGCCACAACCACAGCCCCAACCATTAACTTTTTAAAAGTGTTGAAATAGGTGTTATATGAACATTGATTTTTATCATATTTGTTGAAAATGATTTATCAAATGATATAAAATATACAGTATAATTAAAATAATATTCAATCTGTAACCTATTTCATAAGCTTTATTGTTTTGCAAAATTGATTAGCTAATTAATGCTTTTATGACAGTCTTATTATCTTAAGACTTTCATTAAGGTCAAAATCACTACAGAGGAAACCATAACAAATACACTAATACTGAAATGTTAAAAATGTCTTTCAAATAATTCTTTTCTCAGATAAAAATATTATGATTTAAGATTTATGAGATATGCATCCTCAGGTAATATGCTAATTGTTTACTCAGTAAAGTGAGTAGCAAGTACTAACATTTATAATTTAGTAAAAATGATGTATGCTATATTGCTTACTAGATGGTAAGAGATATAGCAATACAAATTATTATATATGTATGTATATTTTGTGATTATGTAATTCATATTTTCTATGGTCTATTTTTTCTCTAACTAAAAGTGAGTTTTAAGGCAGGTTCATGAATATCAGAGACAAATAATTGTTTAACAATTGTTTATTTCAAAGTTGAGAATTTGTAATATTGTAATTATGTAATATAGTCACATGAATATCAAGAAACTAAAGGAGTTGATTTTATTTCTCTATTATATTTTCTCATATGTAATTATTCTATTCATTCATTCAATAAGTGTTTATTCATTTTCTACTATGAGCCTAGCATTATGTTCAGTATTTTAATATATGTTATTTAATTTGCTTTGGTACTCATATCAACTAAATTCTATTGATTTATTGACAGACAAACTGATGCAAGAGGGAGCAAGTAACTTATTAAAATCATAGCTTTGTTAAATGTCATAATTATTTCCACTTGCAAATAAATATATTTTCCCTTTCATTTTAGGATACTATATATGTGTTTGTGGTTAGATGATGAGGAATATAATATTGTAAAATAGTAACCAAATATTAATTTTCTGGTTTCTTCAGTTCTGTACAACAATCAATAATAAAACAGTGAATCTAATATGAATTTTTAATTTTAGTTCCAATTTATTAAGTGCTGTGATTGCCAAACGTGAGACTGCTAAACGTAATTGAATTGACAATTTTCTTCGAAGTGAGCAAGTATTTACTCTTGCCAATTTTTTTCATCCTTAACTTTGTCTTGACCACCTTTAGTTGGGCTTCACTTTTTCCTCTAAATCCTTAAACTCTGCTTGCCTGTAATCCTGAACAAGCATAACAAAACTGGAACTTGTCTTACATCCCTTCTTCTCCTGGGAATAATCTGAGCATAACAGGACACTGTCTTTCAGAACCTCCTAGTCATTTCCCATTGCTTTTCCAGCTTCCACTCCAAATATTTTGCTTCTTTCTGCTTGCTTCCTTTTTACACATTGAAAGAAATTTTTGCCTCCTGGATTTTGAAAGTTCATAGATTTCTGAGATCTACAGCAGTTTTTCTAAACAAGGAGTAAACAAGCCTTTTAAATTCTAAGTGTGTTTTGAATGACCTCTGATGGTTTTGTTGTGGTCATATTGTCTAGGGATCTCAAATTACATCTTCCACAGAATAAAACAGATGGGCAGATGGGGTAGAAATTGTTGAGAATGGTAGAAATAGAGAAGTTCAAAAATAGGGTGATTTATTGAAGATTCATGCAATAGGAAATTCATTTTATTTTATGAAATAAATAAGGGTTGTTTTATGTGTATTTCTATAACTACAATTTTCTTCTTAACCATAGCAATCAATTTATGTGGTTAAATACTAGAAAATATCTACTATTAACCAATTAATAAAACTAATTTTCAAACTTCATATTACATAGGAGATAAGAATTTAAATAAAAATTGAAAAACTTTCGGCATAAATACATTGCTCATGTCCACTATCAATAAAGGAATTTTTTATTGAAACCAGGGATCACAGTCATGTATATTTGCTATGAAAAAAAGTTTTTAAAAATAATCCCAATTTCTCTTATACGGTTGTTTTCAAGTTAAGATCTATAGACTAGCAGCATCAACATCACCTAGACACTTGAAACAAATGTGAATTATTACATTGAACCTCAGCCCCACAGAAACTCTGAGAGTGGGATCCAACAGTCTGTTTTAACAAGCCCTCTAGGTGATTTGGAAGCATCATCAAGTTTGAGAACTGTTGTTCCAAAGGTATATAATTAGAAGGCATTCAATCATAACTTTCTTTTCTTATTGTTTGTTTCAGTGATTTAATCAGGCCATCTGGCTTCATCAGGGTCCATTTTCCAGTTTTGGATATTTAATAATGTATTTTGTGGTTAAATAAATGTTGTAATTTTAATGTTTTTAGAAAAGCCAGGTTATATTGTAACATGAAAACAAATCAATAATATTCAATGTGATTCTAATTTTTAATTTTTTTATACAAATTCATCAGGATATACTTAAGAATTAAAGTTCCAATAGAACATACCCTAGTCTGTAAGATAGAATATCAGAAATCCATTTTGTAAATCTACAAAGCTTATTCTAGACTGAAAATATTAAAAACTCTATGTGAAACAATCTATAACTTAATAAAACATTTTTAAAAATTCAATAAATACATATTTCAATAGTAGAGATGTTGACCTAATAATCTATTGTAAATGTTTTTACCAAATTCAGTACTGTGGATCCAATGAAAAATTAATGTCATGAATAGAGCAGTGGTCAATTTAACAATGATATACTTTTCTGATCAGATTAAATGCACTTTATGAAATGTTAATTTCCTTGCATGTGATTGTATGATACATATAAATTTGTTTAGCTTGATATTATTCTAGGGGAGAAAGGAATTCATATATTTTCCCTGTCTACTCAGGTTTTAGACACATGACATTTCCTTTCATGCCCAATTTCTTTCATTATAAAAGTTTGAAAAGGGGTTTAAAGAAAAAAACTCTTCATACTTTTTAGCACTTGCACTTTGAAGAAAGACAATAAAGTTTCTGAAAAAGATTATTTGTTGTAGTACACAAAAGCAGTATGCATTTTTATTATCAATTGTTATGAGAATATCATAAAAAACAAATGCTTGCAAGGTCTTCATTTTTATTCCATATTCCAGTGTTTATCAGATCATGATACACAATCTATTTGACCACTCATTAGAGACCTTGTTAGTCCCATGCTGCTGACCTTTCACAATGCAATTATGTTAGCAGAATCCATAGCATCATTAGGCTTTATAACAAATATAATATAGACCATGGAATTGTTTGTGTCAATCGATATACATCAATACATAGTTAAAAATAAATAAGCTCCACAAAGCCCTTAACCACCAATATGTACATTTAAATTTGTTAAACTTTGTAAATTAAATTTATGGTTAATTAAC
>PVHX01033085.1:0-15797 GCA_004024805.1 Geosciurus inauris
GTGTTTTCTCACTTTCTTTCATAAATAAATCATATTAATAATAGCTTTGCAAAACATCAGCAAGGTACAGTATAATTTTTAAGTCACAAAATAAGTAGTGACTAGAAACATTACTAAACCAATTAAAATTTACATTCAAAATTCCCTAGTAAATTTACCTATAATTATTTTAGAATCTGTGAGGAAGGTTTCCATCTTGTTGACCTGAATTTAATTACTGCTTAATGTATTTTATACACATCTGTTTAATATTTAAAAAATTGTTATAGATTATTAGTTATATGTCATATTCTCCCCATCTAGTTGAAGGCATATGAAAATAAAGAGAATTAGCAAAGACCAAAAATTGCTGTACACAGTTTCATGACCTGAATTTAACAGGGCATAGATATTTTTTTTTTGTTTACAAACTCATTCTTCAAGTATGAATTCTCTGAGCATAAATAGAAGAGATTTATAATGTTATAAAAAGAAAGTTAGCATCCAGCAAAAGGGGAATTAACTAAATGTTTATTATGGAAAGCAGATATTTTGACAAAATGTAATGAAAGAAATATTTCAGCATTTGTGACAAATATTCTGACTATAAATTTTGGATGATTTCCTTTTTCATGAGTTTAAAGAATATGTGATTCTCAGAGCTCCACAGGTGGTAGAATACACAGGCAAGTTTTTCAGACTCAGGTCTCTCACTGGGCATTCCAGCTGAGCCATGGAAGCCTCATCTGTAGGTTGCTTTGCCTCTATGTCCATTTACTCATTTTAGAGAAGTACAGTGCAAGTCATTTTCAGAAATACGGTGTAAATCATAGACAATGTTCTTCCAATAATTCTAAGTTTAGATAAGAATACTTTCATCTAGATATGAAGCTGGAAAGTACTGGGGAAATTATACTGGGCCCCCAAATATAAATAATCCTGGAGGAAGTTACCTCTTCCATGATGTTTCTCTCATCCTCTTAGCCCCAGATTTTTACTTGCCTCCTCATTTAACATCTGTTATTGGAGGGCACTATCCAGGGAAGAGAATTCCTATGGAGAAAGCCCTCCAAGTTATTTGGGGATGGTTTACATAGAACTTCTCTTACCTAGAGCCTCCTGAAGTCTCTTCCCTACCCTCTATTCACTTCTCTCTACCATTTGACCTTTTGAAAGCAGGGACAACTTGATAGAGATGGTGTACTAAGTTGCTACTATACCTTCATGGATATTGGGCTGACTGTCCAGAAATTCACACCTTTGAGTTTCCATAACAGACACACTAATGGAAGATTTATGTGCCTCCAGACTTGCAAGTCTAATGGAAACAGGGCCTACCTCATTTCTTAAAAAGCTAAGTTGCCAGCCTTCCCATTTACAAGGAAGAGTCTGAGCACCACTTAGTTCACTTTCTCCCAAATTTCCATTAATATCCTCAGACAATATACAAAAATACATAAAATCTTATACCTACATAGTAAACCAAGATTTACAGGTAATAGGCCAGAGTCTAAGGCAAAATCTCACTATTTACGACATTAACAGAACTCAAGTGAAAAGCAGAATTATGGGGTCACCCTATTTAAACCAGCAGAGAAAGGCTAAGAGAAGGAACTAGAACTCTTTGATTTACTGCTACCATCTCTCCCTAACAAACTCATTGTAAACTTCCATCTCTATAACCCAACAGGGACTAAATTGCCAGGAAAAATACAGTCCACATCCTACAAGGCAAAGAAACTTAAAAAAAAATCTTTAAGGCAAGAGAAGAGGGAAAAGTCCTCAAAGAAATGCATCCTAGGAGATCTCATGTTTTATGTACCAAATCTGGACCGAAAGAACTACTTTCTAAGCATGGAGAATGCAGAGAAAGAAACCTCACCTCTCACTCAGTCTAAAGGAATAGCACTGAATAAAAACTGTGCTGGCCAAGGCTCTCTCTGTTGGAAATGACAGAAACCTCAATCGTCTTAAGCCAAATAGGGAAGTGTATTGGTGCATGTGTCTATACTCTGAAAGGATAAAGGTGAAGCACCTGAGGGGCAAATGCATCCAAAGATCTCCCTTTTCTTTCCTTCTTCCTTCCTCCTTCACGCACTTTTCCTCCCACTCTTTCTACCTGTCTCCTTTTTGCCCTACCTTCTTCCCTTTTCTTTGTACATGGCAGTTTCACTCTAAGTGCAGACAGGTATCTTCCACAAAGTGATGGAGCAAACCTTCCCACACTTGTACTCATATGGCAATGCTCTAACTGCACAAGAAATCTTTTCCACCAGCTCCATTTTTAATTTTAAAGAAGAACATAGCTTGAGTTACATGCTCAGCTTAGAGGTAGAGGAGAGTGTCAATGACTATCATGTCCAGGGTCACATATCTCTGTCTCCAGGGCTGGAGTGAGAGGAGAGCAGCAACCAAAGGAAGAGATGCCGGGAAAGTAATGGGTAAAAACAATATGTGCTTTCTGTACAGCATCGGACATTTTGTTAGATTATTTTTAACTACAACTGTTTCAGGTTGTAGTACTCAGCTTTCAATTAGTATAAAACAAAACCTTGAGACAATCAACTTGCAATGAGAAAAGCTTCATTTTAGCTGACAGTTTTAGAGGTTTCAGTCCATGATCAACCAGGCCCATTGCTTTTGAGCAGGTGACAAGGCAGCACATCATGGTAGAAGCACAGAGCAGAGCAAAACTATTCATTTCATGGCCAAGGAACAAAAGAGAATAAGAGAGAAAGAGACTGGATCCCACTGTCTCCTTCCAGAGCACATTGCCCATGATCCAAACACATCCCGCAAGGGCTTGTCTCTTAAAGTCTTAACCACTGCCTAATAGTGCCAAACTGGGGACTAAACATTTAATACAGAGGTCTTTGGAGGACATTATAAGTCCAAACTGCAGCATAAGTCTAATTGTTTATTTGGGGATTTTTGGAACTTTACTGTTATATTTACCAACTATCTTGATGGCATAATCAAAGTATAATAAACTTTACATATTTAAAATGTACAATCTGATGAGGGCTTGTGCTGTTTTGATTCGTTTTTTGAGTTGGGATCTTGCTGTGTTGCCCATACTGGTCTTGAACTCCTGAGCTCCAGTGATCCCTTGGTCTCAACCTCCTGAGTGGCTGAGATGATAGGCATGTGCCAACATCCTGGGCTTTATGAATTCTGACATAGGTGTACACCCTTGTAATAATCACAACAATCAAGATAGTGAACATATTCATTACTCAAAAGTGTATCCCCAGTCCCATCTGTAATTTGCCCCTCCATACACTCTCATCAACGAAACCAGGAGCCTATTTACTATCATTATATATCCACTTGCATGCTCTAGGATTTGGTATAACCACAACATTTTGGCTTAGCTTCCTTTACTGAAGATAGTGAGTTTGAGAAACATTGGTGTTGTAGCCTTATCAATAGTGCATTCCTTAAAAAAAAAAAAAAAGTAGTCCATTTCTTTTTACTTCTGGGTTATATCCCATTGCACAGATATACCATAATTTGTTTATCTACTCAATGGTTGATAGACATTTGGATTGTCTTCAGTCTGGTGCTATCTCAATTAAAGTTGCTGTGTTAATGTACAAGGATTGTGTGGACATGTGTTTCTTTCCTTGAGTAATTACCTAAAAGTGGAATGGCTGGATTGTTTGGTGGGTATTTGTTAACCTTTTAAAGACACTTTTTAGTTGTTTCCAAATGTTTTCACATTCCTGAAAAATTTATAGTCCCACCAGCAGTGTATGAAGGTCCAATTGTTCTACATATTTGCCAATACTTAGTACAATTAGTCTTTATATTTTAGTCATTCAGTTGGATGGATAGTACTATCTCACTATTGTTTGCAAATGCATTTACCTCATGAGTAATGGCATTGAATATCTCTTAATGTGTATATTATACATTTTCAGCTGTACATTCAAGTATTTCTTAATTGAGTTGTGTCTCTTGGTATTAATTGCAAGAGTCTTTTCCATGTTTTGGTTTTAAGTTTTTCATCTAATACATATTTTGTAAACTTTTCCTCCCAGACTATAGCTTAATGGAACAAAGGAATCTTACAGTGTAAAAGTCTTGAACATCTCTTGTTAGATTTATTTTATCATTTAGAGTTTAATCAGAGAATCAGAACCTTATATGGGAATGTAACAGGATTGGATCTAATGCAATAATGGGAATCTCCAATGCTGTAATCTTTATGTTTAATGCTGGAGCGTGAAGACCACGGGGCAGGTAAACATGAAAGAAAGGTCTAATATGGGGAAGAGCAAAGACAAGCTGGAGCTCATGAGAACAAATGAGAATTTATCAATGAGGTGCCTGAAATCCAAGAGGGCATACTGGGTCCTGTCAGTCCTCACTGCCTTCCCTTAATGAAGTGCTTGTCCTGCAGGGTAAGATGGCACCCTGAATCACACATCAGCACAGACCTGGCTCAGAATGAAAGCTAAAGGAAGATTTGAGGGAAACTGGAGCAGCTCCAGGCCTAGGTGTTGCCCATGCTGATAAGTAGCCAGCTGAAGAACAACAGAAATGAGCTACAAAAAGTTTCTGCCTCAATTCCTCAAGTATATATACAAATAACCTGCTTCTTTACTTCTGCATTCCAAATCCTTCATGAAAACATCTGTGGCTCACTCTAACTGGAATCACACAGGGAAGGGAATTCTGGGAAACAGTTTATCCAGTGTAAGTTCACTCATTACATAACCACCCCAGTTCATTTTCTGTCTACTTGCCATCAATCCACACCAAACATACTTAATTTCCAAATGGAAATAATAATAAACTCTTATCCACTACATATGTGACCACTAACAACAAGGTAACTCTTTTCCAAAAGTGGATACAAAGACCTTACTTTGTCTCGGGTTGATGTTTATTCTTCTGATTCATACTCCTCATTTAATCTTTGTAACTTAAATATTTAAATACTGAGACATAGAGTAACTATTATTAATATGTATTTGATAGTAGGAGATTGGTAAAGAGAAGAAAACAAAAAATACTAATTTATATATAAATGCAAACATTCCTATAAAATAAAGAATAACCCAAAACTATTACAGTACTCAGTTCTTTACCTGGTCATATGGGCATAGCTATCATCATAATTAAACCCTCCCACTATATTTCTTTTACCTCAGAGAGTACCTCAGCTGGAGATGGTTTCTTACCTATTGGGTAACAGGTAAGCAAACTCTCAGTTTGGGAGTGTCTGGGCATTGGTACTCCTGCCTGAACTGGGTTTTTGATTTTTTTTGTAATTTCCATTGACTTTAATCTCAGGACTCAAAAGTACTAAGAAGAGCCCCAAGGGATCTCCTGCATTCCAAACATATTGACTGCTCTCTACCCCAACTATGAGTGCAAACTAATTGTCACTTAAGGGTCTTGATCACTCAATGCACTATCTTCCTTTGCCTGTTGATTCACTGGTTAAGAATTGCAAGATGACCATGTGAAAGTCTCAGTGTCCAGTACAAAGGAATCACTGTTGTGGTCCCTGTGGAAGCTTTACTCCTTTTGAAGTTAAGACCTCTAGATGACAGATTCTAAGGCTACAGGAATAGGAAGCACACTGCCCCCCATGGAGTCATAGGAAGACACTCCCAATTCCTGATTCCTCATGTGTGAATCCTGCATAAAAAAAGTATATTTGATGAAAAATCAGAATTCAAAAGGGAAACTGAAATGGTAGCAAATTGGAGCAGTAAGCACAATTAGTACACTTTAAAAAAAGAAATGAATAAACTTCCATTAACTTTCTTTTCTTTGAACATGCTAAGTTGATTCCTGTATCACAGCACTTGCGACTAGTTTTTCCCCTGCTTGGCTGGCTCCTGTGTCTTGGGATTTTAGTGCTAAGATCACCTCACCCTTGGAGTGGCTTCTTGAGCACCCCATCTTAAACAGAATCATCTTACCTGTAGACAAATTGTAATATCACTGTGTCCTTCTCTTTGTTGTGTTAGTCAAAGTCCAGCTGGGTTTCAATTCATGGAGTTCAGCTGGAATATGGCAGATGCTTCCCTTTGTCTGGTGCCCATCTCACCTACAAGATTCTCTGATGGTGTTTGCCAACACAAAGCTCTTCATGTCTGGACTCTGCCTCCACTCAGCATGGGCACTGCTGAGTCCATCTTGAACTTCTTTCCTTCTTCTTCTTTAGGAAGTTGCTATCTCCATGCTTTTTCTCCAAACTATAAAGAGCAACTGGTGAAAGTGAGGAGAACAAATAGGAAAGTCATTGCCTATTCTCTGAAAGGTGCAGACTCTTCAGTTCTGGGTGGCAGGAAGGGAGAGAGAAGCTGTCAAATTCCAACCTTTATTCTTGCCAATAACATTGTTCCATTTCATCCGACCAGATAGCAGCTTCAGGCTAACCATTGCAATTCTAATTCTACTCTCCTGATTTTTAAATATTTTATGGAAAGTCTCATTTTGAAATAAGTTGGCAAGCAGTTTTGGTCTTTTTATTCTATTTTCATAGCTCTTTTAGAGACAGATTAATAGAGTCATTTAGGGTTACTATCTGGACAACAACCACTTTGACCTACCTGTTCACAATCTTTGGATTTCTTTGAAGGTACTGTTGGCTATTTAAGGAGAACTTATTTGTTGTTCCTTGAAACACAAGAGAAAGACTTTATACGTATCAGTATTGAACTTTACCTTGTAGATTTGGTTTATAGTTCCAACTTGTTGAGGTCTCTAGAATTTATACCTATTGTTTTGGTTTTGCTTTGTTTTGATTTTGCTTAATTATATACAATTTTATATTTTCTGAAATGTAATAAGCTATGTTTATAACTAAGGAGTTTGAAATCAAAATTTAACTGACAATTTATATGTCCATAAATATTTGCTTGTATTTAATTAAAATACAACATATACAGCTTTATACACCTATGTTTAAAGTATAACTTAATATACAGATTTTTTGTGTAAACTTGCTGAATTATCACTAACTGAATCCCAGTATAGCCATTACCCATTGAAGAAACATCAAATTACTCGCATCTCTTAAGCCTCCCTTCACTGTCTCCCAATCACTTATGCCACCATGTTCCCGACAATGCTCTGATTTCTAAAACCATCAACAAATTTCCCTGTTATTAAATATTATGTAAGTAAAATTCTATGACATACCCTCTTTTATATCCAGTTTTCTTTGCTTAAAAATATGTTTGTGAGCATCCCCTGTGTAGTGATATATGTTGGTTGCTAATTTATTTTCATGCTGTTTACTATTCTGTTGTTTGTACCACAATTGATTTATCCATTCTACTTCTAAAGGACATTGGTAAGTTGACAGTGTTTGGATCTTGTAAATATTTCTGCTATGAACATCCTTGGACATGCCTTTAGCACCCATATGCACATATTTCTTTTTCTTTTGAGTCTATTCCTAAAAGGAGAGTTGCTAGGTCTTGGAGTGTGGGTATATTCAGCTTTCTTAGATGTAGATAGTTCCTGTACACTGCTATCTGCTGTGAATCAGCCGTCAAATCATCCTACAAATTAACAGGTTTTGTTTGATTGATTTTTAAACTTTAGCCATTCTGATGTTTCATAGTGGCAAGTTCATGTGATTTCAGTTTTTAGTCCCCTAATTATTAGTGAGACTGACAGCATTTTTAAAAATACTTTTTAGATGTTGATGGACCTTTATTTTATTCATTTGTTGATATGCGGTGCTGAGAATTGAACACAGTGCCTCACACATGCTAGGCAAGCGCTCAACCACTGAGCCAAAACTCCAGCTCCTGAGAACATTTTTAAAATATGTTTGCTAGGGGCTGGGATTGTAGCTCAGCGGTAGAGCGCTTGCCTCGCATGCGTGAGGCCCTGGGTTCGATCCTCAGCACCACATACAAAGCAATAAAATAAAGACATTATGTCCATCCACAGCTAAAAAAATATTTAAAAAAAAAATAAATAAAATAAAATAAAATATGTTTGCTAGCTATCTGGACATCCCTTCGTGTGATCCTTTTCAAGTATTTTTGACCATTTTTCTTTGTTATCTGGCAATCTCATATTTTGTACATGAATCTTTCTCAGACAGAAATATTGCAAATATTTTCTCTTGTTCTGTTATTTATCTTTTAACAAACAGAACTTCTCATCTTTAATTTTGTATATTTTAGTCATGTTTTAATATTATGCTTTAATTACTATAGATTTATGAGAAGTCTTGGTGTTCAATAGTAAAATTCCTTCAACTTTCTTCTATGTTTTTACCATTTATTTACCTATTTATGGTACTGGGGATTGAACCCAGTGGTGCTTTACCACTGAGTTACGTCCCAGCTCTTTTCTTTTTCTTCTGAGACAGGGTCTCACTTAGCTGCCCAGACTGGCCTCAAACTTGTGGTCATCCTGCCTCAGTCTCCTGAGTAGCTGGGATTACAGGTGTGTGCTACTGCACTCTGGCTTCTTATTTTCTAAGGTCGTTCTGAATAAAATTGTTGAATTATCAATTGTTTTCGTCAGGTTTTTTTGGTCAAACATCTTATAAGCTACTAATAGGCAGGATTGCCATTTTTTTCCAGAGAAAATGACCTCCAGTTGTGAAATGTTCACCTCTTTCTTCTTCTGTCTCCTTCTGTTAACTAGATTAAAATCCTTGCTGTGTCCATAATGGAATGAGCAGCATTTCTGGTGTACTTTGCCCTAAACTCAATTACATCTGGAAACTGGGAGAGTTTAAATCTCCTAATAGACATATAAGCCCATTTTAACTTTAGAAAATCCTGTGGTCCCCAGCTTTTTTTTTTTTTTTTTTTTTTTAATTTTTTTTAGTTGTTGATGTACACAATGTCTTTATTTTATTGCTTTATATGTGGTGCTGAGGATCGAACCCAGGGCCTCACGCATGCGAGGCAAGCGCTCTACCGCTGAGCTACAATCCCAGTCCCGGTCCCCAGCTTTTGATAGACACTCAATTATCTGAAACTAATTGTTCTCTAACTTAGTCTTATAGGGCTATAGTACTCAAAAGAACACTAAAGTATTTCGCTTCTTAAATCCACAAAGTTCTTTTTTATGGCAAAATAGAAAGTTTTCTAAGTGATGTTGTTTTTTCTTACCTAATCCTTTACAGAAATGCAGAAAATCCAATCTGTCTTCTGTTAGCCCCACCTTGCAAACTTTCATAACATGAAGAGTTTTCTCTCTTCTCAGATCTTTTGGGACCCATTTCCAATTCCCTTAAACTTGCTACCATTAAAATGTGGCACCAAAAACTAGACAAAACAAAGTAAGGGAAAGTCTCTTTCTCAGACTTTGAAATTAGCCTTCTTTCAAAATATACATTGTCAGTATCATGTTGATGTTTCAAAATGAAAAGTCTCAAATCTATTTCATATTCAGCTCATTATCAGCTCAATGAGGTTGGCTCTTATTAATGAAATGGCTATTTCCAAAGGTGCTTTCATTACAGGAGCGTTTAAGCAGAAACAGTGTGACCATTTGCCTGTGATTGCATACCCACTTTAGGTGTGAGGTTCTGCTAGACATTCTCTGTGACCTAAATCCAGTGCCAAATGACTCCCAAGACTCTTCTCACCAGCTTTTCCTTAGTCTGCATTCATACTGTGTTTTCTATCACCAGCATATTTATTCCTCAGTGTTGTCATTTTCCTTATTCTCTACCTCCACCTCTAATATTCAATCCATCTCCAAATTTTATTCTAAAAATACAACCTGAATTTATTAAAAGTTCCTTTATCTTCATTACTGCAACTTGGTGCAAGATATCTCTATCTATTTCCCTTGACCACTGTGAAGAACCACCAAACTTGTGTCCTAGCTTCTATTTTTACTTTCAACACACCCATCCATTTGTGATACTGCAGCTAGGTTGAATTTACAGAAATATAAAGCAGTTATACAACTTCAAGTGTTTCTCACTGCAGGTAGAATGAAATATGAATTCCTTGCTATGGGCTTTTCTCTTCTTCGGCCTCCCCTACCACTACTCTTTGACCTTTATCTCAACCCATTTAGCTCACTCCTGGCCCAGGGCCTTTGCAAAAGCTATTCCCTCTGCTGGCTTCTTGTCTTCACATGGCTGATTCCTTCTGCTTCCTCTGGTCTCTGTTAAAATGCATCTGTACAGGGCTGGAGTTGTGGCTCAGTGGTAGAGCACTTGACTAGCATGTGTGGGGTACTAGGTTCCATTCTCAGCACTGCATATAAATAAATAAAATAAAGGTCCATCAATAACTAATAAAAATTATTAAAAACAAAAAATGCTGGGCTGGGGCTGCAGCTCAGTGGTAGAGCACTTGCCTAGCATGTGTGAGGCACTGGGTTCGATCCTCAGCACCACATATAAATAATAAATGAATAAAATAAAGATCCATCAACAACTAAAAACAAATTTAAAAAATGCATTTGTATAATGTGATATTCCTAGCCACCTAGTCTAATTAAATTTTATACTTCATAGTCACTTGCTTTCTGCAGCATCGTCCTATATAAAGCAAACCAACAAGTAAACTCATCATCATTTGATATTATTTTATGTGTTTTATTCTTTTATTCTCCCACCATGAGAACAGCTAGTTTTATGAGCATGAGAATCTTGCCTGCTACCCTACTAGCAGTAGAGCCATAGGAGGGCCTAGACAAAGAAGTCTCACAATACCTGTTAACTGAGTGAATGAGGTAATCAATGAATATGAATTAATCTTTTTGCAATGTTCCTAATCATTCTACAGTATCCTCTTCTGTCTTCCTTCTAATTCTGACTTGTTATTGTAAAATTAACATTATATGTAATTTATGCTTGTAGTTTGTCAAGTTCTTAACTGTTAAGATTTTATCTTGCATTGTGAATTTATTTATGTGCAATCATGCAAACATTATGTTCACCCTGCTAATGTTTTAGATTTTTATTCTTTGGTCAGTCACATTGTTATAAAATGACTGTTAGACTTTGCTTGTTATTATCATTGTCATTATCATTATCATCATCATCATCATCATTGGCCCTGAGGATTAAACACAGGGTTCTTTACCACTGAGCTACATCCCTCGTCTTTTTTAATTTTGAATTTTGAAACAGAGTCTCACTAAGTTGCTGAGAGTCTCACTAAGTTGCCTAGGCTGACTTTGAACTTGTGAACTTGAGATTCTCCTTCCTCAGTCTCCAGTGTGGCTGCAATTTCAGGACTGCACCATGACACGTGGCCTTTGCTTGTCATTTGATTAAGCATCAAAGGTGCTTCCTACTATTACTGTCCTCCAAGAAGTCTTGTCAGTTTACTGGAATTTCTCTTAAATAAAATATTGATAGGTTCACTTTGAAGAATTTGGAAGATTTTCTTATCACTGCAAAAGGAAGAAATTCAAGTGAATTAAAAGGAATAGAAATGGGAAATACATAGGCATATTTGTGGCTGTAGTTTTTCCACTACTTGTACATTATGTGGTTTACCTCAACATGTGGAAAAATAAAGTCAGTCCTTCATTGTGCAGGGTGTGGTTACAATATCATATAACCTGCATGGATTTTCTTTCTTGCAAATATTCTATGATAAACACACAATATACTGAGACTTTCTGAAGAAGTAGTTATTATTAATGTTCACATAAAGGAATCAATATATTTTAACACATAAAAGATATTTTTAAATAAAATATGTATTTGTTTTCTTTTTACCTCTTAAAATGTTTCAAGCCCACAAACATGGAAAAGGCCTTATATTTTGTTGAATCATTAATTATGGGAGTATCTGAAGTAAGTCAGACTTGTCAGCAGGAAAGGCAAAAAGGAAACATTTGGAGTTGTTACCATAACAGATTTGCTAACAAGAGTAAATGAGGAAAATTTTCTACTCTAGATAGCATGATTTCTCTGCTTTTATTTTTTTAGATTTTACAATAAAGTTTATTAGCTGTTCTCCTCTTTCTCATAAATGGAATGGATAATGTTGCTAATTGTTTACAAACCAGTATTCACTTAAGAAATTTTAATGAAGAGGTTGTCAAAAACCACGTACTTAATAAACAACTCCAAAGACCAGTGGGAAGCCAAATGATATTATTAATAAAAAAGACCAAAGAAATTGATTTCTGATGTAATTTCTACCTTTCACTAAAATATCTTAAAATTGCTCACCATGATGATCTGGGCAACTCTAGTTCAGAGCAGCTACATAGGATGAAAGGTGTCTGAGGGGAAAACTCACACGTAAATAGGGTTTTTGCCTGTTTTCCTATTTATAAAAGGAGAACTGGAAGGAAAGACAGAGGACCAAAATCAAACCCAATGAAAAGAAAAATGACAGAACAAAAACAAAAACAAACACCCTCCTCTTCCCTGGGAACCTTTTAAAAAGGTTCATTCTGCAGAAGAGGAGAACACGTTCATACTTTTACTTGCAATCTAATTTCCGTAAAGGCTTCTACTCACAACCACTGTACTCCTGTTTTAAGTTCACATGACTAAGATGGATAAGTTTGATCAATTTATATTTAATTTTAAAAACAAACAAAAAGTTAGGAGTAGGTGGCAAAAGAAAAAATATATTTTAAATATACTTGGTTGAAAATGTCTTCCAGTGTATCTCCCTGTACAATAGCTGTGAAATGTTCAGTGAATTCCTGCTCCAGTTTCATGGCTCTCTCAATTGTTTTTCTGGCTTGTTCTTCTGTTAGACACTTATTCATTTCCATGATATTCTCCATGGATTTGGGTTTAATAAAAATGGGTACTGGGTAAAGCTGTGCAATCTGTAATCTTTTTATAGCATTTCCAGACACATCAAGTATACAGGGTTTGCCCTTTTCTGCTACTTCTCGAACAGACTGAACACTTGTTGCATACAGATGGTTGTTATACTGGCCAGCTTCAATAAATTTATGTTCCTGCATATCTTTTTCCATCTGCACTCTTGAAGTCACAAAATGATAATCTTTTCCATCTACCTCATCTAATCTCATTTTGGTCTGGTTGTGTGAGGATCAAAACACAGGATCCAAATTTGTCAGAAAATTCTGATATCAAGTCGTCATTTATTCTGTCTTTCATAGGTCCCAATATGATAACTGGTTGAGTATAATTAACTTCTTGTTGATTCACTGGTTCATAAGACCAGACATATTCTTCTTAACCACGATAACTACTTTCACTATCTCTGGCATTAGAAGTTCCATGCTGGTGAGCACCACTTGTTTCCTGCTCACTCTGGTCCTTGTTCTTGTAGAAGGGAAATTTTCAGGAAAAGAGGTTCTTTTTATGCTTGTCATTGAATAACTGCCCCTTATCTCCTCTTATTTTAGAATTGAATTTTAAGGTTTTTAAACAGGCTCTTTCTTCTCAACTCTGAATTACTGGGAATCACTCCAACTTCATCACTTTCACCATCTGGTGAAACCTGTCTGGCTTGCCACCACTCATCATCAGAAGCATTAATACCATGGAGGATATCTTCAAATTTGAAGTTCAGTCCCTGACTGGGAAGGCCACTGTCTTTAGTCTTGTCATAATCAGAAAGGGCTCTGACATAGAGGGATCGCTTCTGGCTAGTTTGTAGAGAACCTGACCCTGAACTAATACTACTATGCATCATCTGCTCCCGTAAGTCGTGTTTTTTAGCTTCAGAAGACTGATACCGTGCAACAACTGTTACAGACTGGCCAGCGTCTTTCAATGCGGCTGCTGCCTGCTCATGACTGGCAGCTCTGAGATCAACACTGTTTACCGATATAATACGATCTCCTTTTCTGAGCTCTCCACTTAGATCAGCAGGTCCTCCAGCCAAGATGAAAGAAATAAATATTCCTTCTCCATCTTCACCTCCTACAGTGTTGAAACCAAGGCCTGTTGAGCCACGATGAAGAACAACATTTCTAGGTTCCCTAGTAATGTCATCATCTCCAAGCCTTGCTTTAGAAACTGGTGAGTATCTGGCTGGCGGTGCTGGTGTCTGGCCCAAGTAGGAAGATGGGCTAACATTATTATCAACAGGCTGGGAAGAAGAGTTGGTGATATCAGGTGGTGCACAGCCGTCATTTATATACATACTTGTGGGTTTTGCCACTTTCAAATAAACAAAAGCAGATGTGCTCTTTAAGGCAGTTACTGCTTCTTTGTGAGTAACTTCTTCTAAACCTACGCTATTCACTGCTAGCAGTTTATCTCCAGTCTGAAGTTTACCATCCCTATGTGCTGCACCCCCTTCAATTATTTTGGTTACATAGATGCTGTTATCCCCAGGAATATGCTGATTTCCAACACCTGCAGCAATGCTGAACCCAAGACCTTTAGGACCTTTAATGAGCTTTCTTTCTGTTATTTTTTCTAATACTGGTTTCCGTCTTTTTACATACAAGCTTACAATACACCCTGCTTCTTTCAATGCTTCAACCACTTTGCTATGTGTTACATCAGGAACATCTGCTTCATTTGCTGGCAGTATACAGTCATTAACCCACAATCTTCCATCTTGAGCAGCTGGTCCCCCTGTGATAATTTTGGTAATGAAAATACTTGAGTCATCTCCAATGTGTCGGTTGTCTGTACCACCTGCAACGCTGAAACCCAGCCCTGAATTTCCCCTTTCAAGTGTAATTTCTTCATATTCATAATCTGCATCAGTGCCATTAACATAATTTGGTGTTTCCAAGCTGCCTGTGTTAACCAGTATTGGAGGAGGATTTGCCTTTATTGGTGAAATATGAGAATGAGAAACCAATCCATGGACATTCTCAATCTCTGACAGGTTCTTCTCTGAGACATGGACCAGTTTTGGACCTATCACCTCATTAGTGATTTGTGGGGAAATGTGTTCTTCACGAGGTGTATCTACATCTTGACACCGGCATTTCTCTACACTAGGGCTAAGGCTGCTTGGTGGTGTTTCTGAAGTCACAGCAGTGCTTGGAAGGCTGGAAATGTCCCAGGCTGAACTGGTTCAGACTGCTTTGAACGATCTATACATTTTGGATTCTCCAATAAGATCACTTCATAAAATTCTTGAATATCTATTAAAGCCTGAAAGATATTCTTGAATATCTATTAAAGCCCAGCCCCACCATTGCTCATCTTTTACATTAATACTAGATGACTGAAAAACAGAAATTCCTGGAGCTGGGATTGTGGCTCAGCGGTAGAGCGCTTGCCTCGCATGCGTGAGGCCCTGGGTTCAATCCTCAGCACCACATACAAAGCAATAAAATAAAGACATTGTGTCCATCTACAACTAAAAAAACAAAAAAATATTTAAAAAAAAAAACAACAGAAATTCCTACCTGAAATTCCTCAGCAAACATTCAGAAATCATATCACACATGTTACACATAGTGGGGGAAAACATACACATTGAACCTCAAGATTTACAAGTCTGCACACCTATTTAAAATAGAGGGAAATGGCTATTAGGTGTTAATATCATCTGTGGCTCAGAGACCTAATATTCCCTCCTTGTCCTTTTCTCCTTGTTTTCTCCTGCTTGTTATCTATTTTACTCATTAGCATCTCTGCTATACAATGGTGCAAAGGAGGAGAAAAGTTAAAATTAGTTATTTTTTCCTAGCTATTAATAAACAACTGGTTTAATATTTGATTAGGAAGAGGTTTAAATGAAATTATAAAATTCAGTTTTTTATGTCACCCCTGCTTTTTGAGTCCAGGGAAAATGAGAATCAGTGAGCTCCACTCCAAACAGATGGATTATATTCCTATTAAGTATGCACTCTAATGTTCTAAGTTCACCTCACTGTAAATAGTTTGAAGACACTCCACTTTGGTACCATATTTCACATTGTCTATGAGAATATGGAAGGAATAT
>PVHX01033086.1:0-13367 GCA_004024805.1 Geosciurus inauris
AATCTTTCTCCATTCTAATACTTCCTAAGTCTATATCTCTTTTAAGAACAATCTTTAACCACCTTAGACAAAGAAGACAATATCATAGTACTACAGAGACCAGAAACATTTTATCTTGGTTATGTAATTTTCTTCTGATAACCCTCAAGAAGAGAGAAGTCAAAACTAAATTGATAAGAACCAGAATCAGATCTTTATTACCTGCTTTTACATTGTGACTATAACACTTGCTTCTTTGCAAGTTAGAACGAAGAGCAACAATCACCTGAACAAATGTCTTCCCCTGGTGTCTGTGGCCGTGTGGTAAGTGCCATTCATCTAGGGGTCATGTGGAGAGAGAGACAGAGATGAAAGATGACATATGTTTTACTTAACTTTTCATCATCATGACAAATACCCGAGAACACACAACTCACAGGAGGAAAGATTTGTTTTGGCTCATTGTTTCAGAGGTTCCAATCCATGGTCAGCTGACTCCAAGGCAGAAACATCATGGCAGAAGGGTGTGGCACAGGAAAGCTGCTCAGGTCATGTCAGTCAAGAAACAGAAAGGAAGGGTCCAGGGACAAGATATAGTCTTCAAAGGCATACCCCAAGGATTCATCCCTTCAACAAGGTCCTACATCCCCTAGCCTCCATTGTCTCCCAGTAGTCCCTTTAGCTATCTATGGATTAATACACTGATGAGATTAGTGCCCTCATGATCCAATTACATCCCCAAAACTACCTCTAAACATTGCTGTAAGGAGAACCAAACTTGCAATACATGAGATTTTATTTTATTGTTATTTATTTTCCTTTTTAAAATTTGTTCTGATTAGTTATACATGACAGTAGAATGCATTTTGACACATACTTAAATGGAGTATAACTTCTCCTTCTTCCGGTTGTACATGATGTAGAATCACACCAGTCATGTAATCATATATGTTTATAGGGTAATAATGTCTAATTCATTCTACTATCCTTCCTATCCCCATATCCCCTCCCCTCCTCTCCCTTCACTGCCCTCTACCTAATCCACAGTACCTCTGTTTTTCCCTAGCCCCTGACTCCTTATTGTGAAATAAGCATCTGCATATCAGAGAAAACATTCAACCTTTGGTTCTTTGGGATTGGCTTATTTCACTTAGCATAATAGTCTCCAGTTCCATCCATTTACCGGCAAATGCCATAATTTCATTCTTCTTTAAGGCTGAGTAATATTGCATTGTGTATATCTACCACATTTTCTTTATCTATTCATCTGTTGAAGGGCATCTAGGTTGGTTCCATAGTTTGACTATTGTGAATTGAGCTGCTATAAACATTGATGTGGTTGTGTCACTGTAGTATGCTGATTTTAAGTCCTTTGGGTATAAACTGAGTGGGATAGCTGAGTAAAATAGTGGTTCCATTCCAAGTGCTCTAAGGAATCTCCATACTGCTTTCCATAGTGGTTGCACCAATTTGCATTCCCACCAGCAATGTATGAGTGTGCCTTTTCCCCCACATCTTCACCAACATTTTCAATACATGAGATTTTGAGGGACATTTCAGATTCAAATAATAACAATATGTGAATGCTTATAAACACTACCACAAACAAAGAGTAATAGTTTAAGTGATAGTGTTTCTCCTTACCTGGGGACAAACAGAAAAACTTCAGAATAACAACTGCTTTCTCTGCTATCAGTACCTAACTGGCCATTTGCATTTTTGGCAAGAAAGGAGAGAAGAGCACTGAGATACACATCAGCTTAATTCCTTTGTTTAGCTATCATGACATTATTACCTTTCAGTTTTCCAGATACCCACTAGAAAAACTCATTAAAATGTTTAAATAATCCACAGAAACAGATCCAAAGGGAACCTGGACCCTAGAAATGGAGATGGAGAGACAGGTCCAAATGATGTGATTAAAGCCCACATGCTCACCCACCACACAGACAGAATGTCTAGCATGGTGTTGGCATAACTGTATATTCACCATGTTGCTGTCTAATTCAAAATGTAAATATCCCAGAAGAGGGTCACAGGGAAGCCAACATTAGCCTTTTAGTGTGCACCAGTTTGGGATGCCAGTTTTCTCCCTAGCATCCAACATTTTGAACATCTTGGGAAATGGGGATTGTGCTGGGTGGAGAGAGTAAGGGAGCTATGGAACCCACATGCAGAAATCACTTCTCCAATAATCCTGGTTATGTCTGCCTATCTGTTTTGTAGACCCTCCAAAATCCCCAGCAACTTTTTACAGCTAAACATCAGTTTGTCAATACACTTCTTAAGACATGTTTCAAAGCATCAACATGTGTCAGTTATCCATCTGAATGGCTGAGGTGTCAGGCTCTTGTGTGCAGGCACTAGGTCCCTGAGCCAAGAGGAGGATCCAATAGGGCAATTTCACCTGGGCCTGTTTCCTCTGCTCCAACTGCAACCGAATGCAATGGGTTTTCCTGTGTAAGTGCAAAGCTGATAAGCAAAGTTATCAGTAATAAAGAAAGATTTATTATTTCCAACAAGTAAGGAGAGCACTGGAAATAATTCTCAAAGAAGTGTCTCCCTAAAAAGGAAAGCAAGGGTCTTTTAATGGGGAAATGCAGACACAGTCATGCAGGAAAGATTCATTCTCATATGTTGAGGAGGCCACATTTCTGAGCATACTCAGTTCAAGTTCATACATCACCTGTTCAAAAACATGGCAAATAGATATGCTGCTGGGCAGAGAATTTAGTGTTATCATGAGCAAAGTTTACTCTAGGTCACCTAAAAAGATGGTGATTTGGGGGGCTGTAGCTCAGTGGTAGAGTGATTGCCTAGCATGCATGAGGCACTGGGTTCCATCCTCAGCACCACATATAAATAATAAATGAATAAAATAAAGATCCATCAACAACAAAAAAATATTTAAAAAAAAAAAAGATGGTGATTTTGTCTGGTTCCTTGTAAGTTTTTCTGAAGTTCCTTATATAATAAAATAAAAGAACGGTGAAGGAGCATTAACAGTCATTTAAAGGGCAGCATCCCCCCACTCCAACCCAAGCATAGATGATTGCCCCTAGAAATAACTACCTAGTAGCTGATACATCCAGGTTTAAGCTCCTACCACCTACATCAACTCTGCTTATTTAAACAAGGAAGTAATATATTGTCATGTTGGGGTTTTGGAAATGATGCCTTAAATACTGGTGCTTTGACATGCTGATATGCTTAGAAACTGTCTAGTATTCCTAATACCTCTAGTTAACCTTGTCTTGCTCCTCCTCCTTTCTTCTCTCTGGAAGTCCCTTATCTATGTTAAGATCAGACCACAGTAGGAAACACAATTGCTTTCCACCCCCATCCTGAAATCTCTTTAACTATGGCAGAAAAGGAGCTTGAGGAATATAAATACACCTGAAAAACTTGTGGCAAGATAATTCATGCTCCTTGCCCTCATTTAAGTTTCAAAAATAATAATTTAACTAGTTTCTGTCTTCTAGAGACAGTTCATCCCCTTGATAAGCATTTATCACTCCTCAAAATAGTCTACATTCTTCCCCTCCCCTACAGAAAACAGATACATAAACTTCAGAATCATATTGGGCTAGTTGTTAATTACACAAT
The DNA here is from genome assembly GCA_004024805.1 of Geosciurus inauris. Classification (NCBI taxonomy): domain Eukaryota; kingdom Metazoa; phylum Chordata; class Mammalia; order Rodentia; family Sciuridae; genus Geosciurus; species Geosciurus inauris. The sequence goes on from PVHX01033086.1 coordinate 3,586, forward strand.
GTTATTGACTTCAAATTTTCAAATTGATAGGAAGGTTTAGTAGTTAGGCAAAAACATAAAGAAATAAGGTTTAGCAGAGATCATACCACAGAAAGAGTTTGCTCAGGTCCCTGGACCTCTCCTCTGGTACTGGACATCCCACACATACACAACAGCCTTTCACATTGTAGGACCCTAAATCCACCACAGCCACCACAGGAAGACTCCTTTACTTGTGTCACTCATCAGGATTCAGTGTCCTTAATGTAGCATCGGATTGGGTGAGCCCAGATCTCAAGTCCTTATTCCTAGATACCACATAATCTTCAAGAGAGAACTTTTGCCCTACCTTAGCTCCCAGTGCAGAATGTTGGAACTGCTTTCCCATCTGAGGAGTTACTCCAGATGGGAATTGTGTTGAGATGTTCAGACGCCCAAAGTAATGCTCCAATATTTTAGCCACAAGAGGACTAAGGACTTGGAGGTAAAGATGTGCGCAAACCAGGTCATTCTCTTATTTCTTCTCATTTCATGATGTCAGACACTAAATATAGCTCTGTATTATCTCAATTCTCTATGAAGGAAGAACATGTATTTTAAAAACATATTTCTCTAACAACAAAGAACCTGAATTACCTAGGGAAGAACTATTGTACATTAGTAGGATTTTACGTCTATCCTTATTTATCTCCTAAAATTTGGGATCAATATTCCAAAGAATTTTTCATTTTTTATTATTTTCATTTTTAAGAAACAAAATTTAACTAGGCCCACAGATTTTTAAGAGGAGAAGTGAGAAACCAGAGGTATCTTATCATTCTGGACTAATAATGGAGAGAAAACTTGAACCAAATCTCCTTGAATCTGAATCATGAACAAACTATTTTTCTGGGTTGATTGAAACTCAAAGCTTAAAATTTCCCACTCTTTACTGTGGAATGTAGCTTGCATACTGGGCATTCTGCTGAAGTGAGTGGCAACCTCATTTCTACCCTCATTTTCAGTGACCTTTCAGGGGAGCAAACTCAAATGTGCTTAGGTCTGCAGCCTTCCTCAATTGAAGAAAACTGAGGGTAACATGAGAACTCAGGTCATAAGAGGAAAGAAGATTTCACCTAAACAGACATGCAAAATTATCTCTATGATTCTCTAATTTATTAGTCTAATTATGGTAGAGTAATGAATTTTGAAATGTGCCCTGTTCTTTCCCTTCCAAATCCCTTAGAGATTCTCCTTCTTCTAACTCAGCAATCCTTGACCACTAAAACTAGAGCAGGATAGTGAGGCTTGCAGCCCAGGAAAGGGAAAAAATATATATGTTCGCTAAGAAAGGAAAGAATGTATGATAAAATAGAAATGCCTAAATAGACTTGGTAGAGAGGGAAATTTAGAACAATAGTGTTGTTACTCCATTTTCCCATTTTCTTTGCTTTTCTTTCTGGGAGCATGTCTGTGTTGCAGGGATTAAAGCCAATGCCTTCACATGCTATGCAAGCACTCTGCCACTGAACTACACCCCTAGCCCCTTCACTTTCCTGAACTATATCCTTATGACTCAACATGGTACCAGAAGAGCCTAAGATTGCTGATGGAGACACCCATTTGGGAGGACCTAAGAGTGGCATTTTAAGCTTCCAATCTCAAGTATAGAGTTTTGTACATAAATACGAGTTAACTACTTGAAAGATGGAAACAGAAGTACGGAGAAATGTACTCAACTGGGAGATGCCTGATCTTAAGATAGCAGAGCTGCAAAGTGCAAGAACCTCAGAAATGGAAGCAATGACAAGGTCTATGGTCATCATCAGCAAATGCATTACACTTCCCAAAAAAGGCAGGACCACTCATATTTTAGCCAATGCTAGCATACAATATCCAAACACCACTTGGATGCTGAAGTAGAGAGACTACACTCAAAGGTCTACCAAGGTCAGACATCAAAGCAGGGACCAATAGCAGTACACATAAGGACCAGACATGCACCCTGGTCACTTATAATGTTAGATGTAAGTTGTCACTACTTGTAAATTCCCTCTCATGAAGAAAGAGGAAAAGGAGGAGAGAAGAATAGCACAAAGGGAGAATTATCTCACCAAAAGGACTAAATCAATTTGTTGTGAATCTTACTAAAAAGTAATCAAATGAGACAGTCTTAAGTCAAAAGTGAATTAGCTAACTTGAAGGAATATCCATGGCATTGGAAATGATAAATAATTAATATAGCCATTATGGAAAACAGTATGGAATTTCCTCAATAAACTAGAAATTGAAACACCATATTTTTGAGCAATTCCTCTACTGAGTATAAATACAATGATATTGAGAACAGTATGTCCAAGGCATATCTTTATTCACATCTTCCTAGAATGTCCATTCACAATAACCAAGATATGGACTCTACTTAGGTGCCATTAGCAGATGAATGTGCAAAGAAAGTATGCTTGTATATGCAGCGCAATGTTATTCTGCCATAAAATATAAGATTCTGTCATGTGAAGCAATATTGATGGAACTAAAGTATATTATGTCAAGTAAAATGAAGTACAGAAAACCAGTACTACCTGTACTCACTCACATGGGGAAACTAAAAAGTTGATCTCATAGAAGTAGAAAGCAGAATGGTGGTTACCAGAGCCTGGGAAGTATGTAGAGGTAGAGGCTCATTAGTGGACACAGGGATGCACTTGGTAGAAGGAATAATATTCTAATGTTCCATAACACAGTAGGATAATTATAGTTGACAACAAAGTATTACTAGCTATTTAAAAATAGCTAGCAGAGAGGATTTTGAATGTTTCCATACAAAAAAATAATAAATGTGTAAGGAGATAGAAATGCCAATTACTCTGATCTGATCATTACATTATTGCAATGTCACACTATACCCAATAAATGTACAATTACTACATGTCAATTAAGTTCTTTAAGGATTTAACAACATTCAGCATCTTTAGAATACTAAAGTCTAAGCCACCCAGAAAATTAAGCTGTACAGTGTCCACTTGTGCCAGTATTTAGAGCAGAATTTGTCTGTCTACCTCTATTCTCTAGGCCTAACTCTGACTTAAGAGGACTGGGAGCTGCCCTCAAACCAGCCATCAAGAATCCCTTCTGAGGATCCGTTCCAAGATGGCAGCCTAGACCGACTCAGCATTCCTAGTCTCTTCAGGACCGGGGTTTAAAGTAGTGGAAACACTGTTTCTCAGCAAGTTTTTAGAAGACACCTGACAGCTGCCTCCACACAGGAACTCCAGTCACGTGCCTGCAGGGTCGCCAGGCCCCAGCGTTTGCACAGAACCCCAGCGGCGAGCTCGGGCGCAGGACTCTGACCTATTGCCCCATGCAAAACCTGCTCCTGCACAGGATCCCTGGCTCCAGCACCCACACACCCTGCAGGACCTTGGGTCACCCACCCTTGCAGGACCCCTATCTGTTGCTCCCATGTGGGACCCTTGGCTCCCACACAGGACCCCTGGCTGCAGCTCTTGTGTGGATCTCCCAGGGTGGAACCTCCCTGTTCCATCTCCCAGGGTGGAACCTCCCTGTTCACCCACACCTGAGGACATGGGACAGGATCTAGAGACAAACTTTTACTTCTGCACAGCACGCCACAGAGCTGCATCCCCTAACACGTCACCCAACACCACCACCAAGCCAGGCCCTTCACCCTATCTCTGAAGCAGACGGCTTCACCATCTTTGACATGAGCGGGCAGATATTAGTAAGCAACAGGCAACTCCACCTACTGGAAGAGAAGGGAAGTAATTCTGTTTATTTACATTGAGACTTTTTATTTTTTATATTTTTCCTTCTATTTCCTTTTTTTTTCTTTTTTCTTCTTTTCTTCTTTTCTTTTCTCTCTCTTGCTCTTTTCCCGATCTCATATCCCCAACGTTTGAGAAACCAAGTATTTTTTATGCATTATGTTACTGTGGACCAGGATATCTGATTAGTATACTACAGTTGTATTATATAGTCTCATAACTTCCATATTTACATGTTTTATTTTTCCTAATGTTTATAGCTCCTCATTAGTTGTACTCTACTTTCTTCCTACTTACTGGTCTTTCCCAGATCTCTTTATCTCTTTTCTACTAATAGCCAATTTCTTTTGGATTCCTCTTTCCATGCTTTCAAGGATCTAATAACTATATCCTTACTTCTTACCTTCCTAACATCTCATCTTGCACCCAACCCCTGGTTCTCTCTAGCCCACCAGCAGAAACTGTAGATCCTTGTGCAAACCTATTGCTTATATAGTATATACTAATTGAACTCATAATTTCTGTATATTGTGACAAAGCTGGAAGTGTATTTAGGAGCTATTAGGAGCTACTTGGTTTAAAACTATATATTGTTTGTATTGAGATCTGTCAATATTGCTCTCCCTCTTAAAGGAGAGGTATTGGAACCCTGTAAAGAATCTATTAAGCTATAGGATAAAAACTGTAACACCTTGGATCTGCAGTGCTAGAAAGGAAGACACACAAACAACATGAACAAACAAGGGAAAAAAGTACCTCAAACAAACCAAGATACTGCATTATTAGAATCCATTGTCAGCACAGCAGAAGAAATTTCAGAGAAGGAGTTCAGGATGTACATAATTAAAATGTTCTGTGAATTAAAGAATGATATAAGAGGGCAAACCCAGGCAGCAAAAGATCATTTTGATAAAGAGCTACATAGGCAAATACAGGAAGCAAAAGATTACTTCAATAAGGAGATAGAGATTCTAAAAAAGAACCAAACAGAAATCCTCAAAATGAAAGAAACAATAATCCAAATTTAAAACTCAATAAAAAGCATCACCAACAGATCAGATTACTTGGAATACCTAAACTCAGACAATGAAGGCAAAATGTTTAATCTTGAAAATACAGTTGACCACACAGTGAAGATGGTAAGAAACCATGAACAGAACATCCAAGAGTTATGGGAAAACATGAAAAGACCGAATTTAAGAATTATTGGGATAGAGGAAGGCACAGAATTTCAAACCAAAGGAATGAACAATCTATTCAATGAAATAATATCAGAAAATTTTCCAAACATGAAGAATGAATTGGATAATCAAATACAAGAGGCTTACAGGACACCACATGTACAAAATCACAACAGATCTACACCAAAGCACATCATAATGAAAATGCCTAGTATTCAGAATAAGGAGAGAATCTTAAAAGCCACAATAGAAAGGAATCAGGTTACATATAGGGGGAAACCAATTAGAATCTCTGCAGACTTCTCAACCCAGACCCTTAAAGCTAGAAGAACTTGGGAAAACATATACCAAGCTCTGAAAGACAATGGATGCCAACCAAGAATCTTATATCCAGCAAAATTAAGTTTTAGATTTGATGAAATGAAAACCTTCAAAGATAAACAAAAAAGAATTTACAGCAAGAAAGCCAGCACTACAGAACATTCTCGGCAAAATATTCCATGAGGAGTCAATAAAAAACAACAATGAAAATCTGCAAAGGGAAGAACTACACTAAAGGAAAGGCCAATCAAAGGAGAAACCCAGTCAAGTTAAAAACTAAAAATAAACAAAATATCTGGAAATACAAACCATATCTCAATAACACTGAATGTCAATGGCCTAAACTCAGCAATTAAAAGATATGGACTGGCAGATTGGATTAAAAAAAAAAAGACTCAACAGTATGCTGCCTCCAAGAGACTCATCTCATTGAAAGACACACTCTCAGATTGAAAGTGAAAGGATGGAAAAAAATGTATCACTCACATGGACTGCATAAACAAGCAGGGGTTTCCATCCTCATATCAGATAAAGTGGACTTCAAATCAAAGTTAGTGAAAAGGGATAAAGAAGGTCATTTCGTACTGCTTAAGGGAATCATACATGAATGAGACATAACAATCATAAATATCTATGCCCCAAACAATGGGGCAGCCATATATGTCAAACAAACCCTTCTCAACATCAAGAATCAAATAGAACACAACACAATAGTACTGGGTGGCTTTAACACATCTCTCTCACCACTGGATAGATCTTCTAAACAAAAACTAAACAAATAATCTACAAAACTCAATAGAAAAATCAATAATCTAGACTTAACAGACATATATAGAATATTCCATCCTTCAACAAGCAAATACACATTTTTCTCAGCAGCACATGGATCCTTCTCCTAGATAAATCATATGCTATGTCACAAAGCTAGTCTTAGGAAATACAAAAAAAATATAAATACTACCCTGCATTCTATCTGACCATAATGGAATGAAATTAGAAATTAATGACAGTTTTTAAAAAAGAAGCTACTCCAACACCTGGAGACTCAATAATATGCTATTGAATGATGCATGAGTAACAGAAGACATAAGGGAAGAAATAAAAAAATTCTTAGAGGTAAATGAGAACCCCAGTACAACATATCAGAATCTCTGGGACACTATGAAAGCAGTGCTAAGAGGAAAGTTAATTGCATTAAGCTCATTTATTCAAAGAAGAAAAAGTCAACAAATCAATTACTTGACATTACATCTCAAATCCCTAGAAAAAGAAGAACAAACTAACACCAAAAGAAGTAGAATACAGGAAGTAAATAGAATCAGGGTTGAAACCAATGAAATTGAAACAAAGGAAACAATTCAAAAAATTGACAAAACAAAAAGCTGGTTCTTTGAAAAAATAAATAAAATTGACAAACCCTTAGCCACTCTAATGAAAAGAAGGAGAGAGAAAATCCAAACTACTAAGATTTGTGATGAAAAAGGAAATTTCATGACAGACTCTACTGAAATACAGAGGACAATTAGAAACTATTTTGAAAATCTATACTCCAGTAAAATTGAAGACACTGACAAATTTCTAGAGGCATATGACCTACCCAAACCGAACCAAGAGGACATACACAACTTAAACAGATCAATTACAAGCAAGGAAATAGAATATGCTATCAAGAGCCTTCCAACCAAGAAAAGCCCTGGACCAGATGGATTCTCAGCCAAGTTCTACAAGACCTACAAAGAAGAACTAACTCCAATACTCCTCAAATTATTCCATGAAATAGAAAGAGAGGGAACCCTTCCAAACTCATTCTATGAGGCTAGTATCACCAAAACCAGAGACACATCTAAAAAGGAAAATTTCAGACCAATATCCCTGATGATTATAGATGCAAAAATTCTCAATAAAATTTTGGCAAATTGCATACAAAAACATATTAAAAAAATAGTGCACCAGGATCAAGTAGGGTTCATTCCAGGGATGCAAGGTTGGTTCAACATACAGAAATCAATAAATGTAATCATCACATCAATAGACTTAAAGATAAGAATCACATGATTTAATCAATTGATGCAGATAAAATGTTTGACAAAGTACAGCACCCTTTCATGTGTAAATCACTAGAAAAACTAGGGATAGTAGAAAAATACCTCAACATTGTTAAAGCAATCTATGCTAAACCTAAGGCCAACATCATCCTAAATGGAGAAAAACTGGAAACATTCCCTCTAAAAACTGGAACAAGACAGGGATGCCCTCTTTCACCACTTTTATTCAACATAGTCCTTGAAACTCTAGCCAGGGCAATTAGATGAAAGAAATTAAAGGGATACAAATAGAAAAAGAAGAACTCAAACTATCATTATTTGCAGACGACATGATATTATACTTAGAGGATCCACCAAAAAAGTTCCACCAGAAAACTTCTAGAATTAATAAATGAATTCAGCAAAGTTGCAGGACATAAAATCAATGCCCATAAATCAAATGCATTTCTATATATCAGCAATGAATCCTTTGAAAGAGAAATCAGGAAAACTATTCCATTCACAGTAGCCTCAAAAAAATAAAATAAAATCTAACAAGAGTGGTGAAAGACCTCCAAAATGCAAATTACAGGGCACTAAAGAAAGAAATTGAAGATGATTTTAGAAGATGGGAAGATCTCCCGTGCTCTTGAATAGGCAGAATCAATATTATTAAAATGGCCATACTACCCAAAGCACAATACAGATTCAATGCAATCCCAATTAAAATCCCAAAGTCATTTCTTATAGAAATAGAAAAGACAATTATAAAATTTATTTGGAAAAATAAGAGACCCAGAATAGCCAAAGCAACCCTCAGTAAGAAGAATAAAGCAGGAGGCATCACAATACCAGACCTTAAACTACATTACAAAGCTATAGTAACAAAAGCGGCATGATATTGGCACCAAATAGACATGTAAACCAATGGTACAGAATATAAAACACAGAGACAAACCCACACAAATACAGTTACCTCATACTAGACAAAGGTGCCGAAGACATACATTGGAGAAAAGATAGCCTCTTCAACAAATGGTGCTGGGAAAATTGAAAATCCATATTCAGCAAAATGAAACTAAACTCCTCTCTCTCACCATGCACAAAACTCAACTCAAAGTGGATCAAGGACCTAGAAATTAGACCAGAGACCCTGAACCTAATTGAGGAGAAAGTAGGCCCAAATCTTTATCACATCAGAGTAAGCCCTGGCTTCCTTAACAAGACTCCTAAAGCATAAGAAATAAAAACAAGAATCAATAAATGGGATGGATTCAAACTAAAAAGCTTCTTCTCAGCAAAAGAAACAATCAGTGAGGTGAACAGAGAGCCTACATTCTGGGAGCAAATTTTTGCCACACGTACATCAGATAGAGCACTGATCTCCAGGATACATAAAGAACTCAAAAACCTAACACCAAAAAAACAACCCAATAAATAAATGGGCTAAGGAGCTGAATAGAAACTTCTCAGAAGACAATATACAATCAATAAACAAATATATGAAGAAATGTTCGACATCTCTCGCAATTAGAGAAATGCAAATCAAAACTACTCTCAGATTTCATCTCACTCCAGTCAGAATGGCAGCTATCCAAAATACCAGCAACAATAAGTGCTGGTGAGGATGTGGGGGGAAAGGCACACTCATATTGCTGGTGGGACTGCAAATTGGTACAACCTATCTGGAAAGCAGTATGGAGATTTCTTTAAAAACTTGGAATGGAATCACCATTTGACCCAGCTATCCTACTCCTCAGCATATACACTAAAGACTTAAAAACAGTGATGCAGCCACTTCAATGTTTATAGCAGCACAATTCACAATTGCAAAACTGTGGAAGCAAACTAGGTGCCCGTCAGTAGATGAATGGATAAAGAAACTGTGATAAACATACACAATGGAATATTACTCAGCAATAAAAGAGAATAAAATGATGACATTTGCAGGTAAATGGATGGAATTGGAGAACATCATGCTAAGTGAAGTAAGCCAATCCCAAAAAACCAAAAGCTGAGTGTTCTCTCTGATCAGTGGATGCTGATACATAAGGGGAGTGGGGTGGGGAGCATGGGAGAAATGGAGGAACTTTGGATGGGACGGGGAGGGGGAGTAGGGGAGAGGGAATGGGAGTAGCAAAAATGGTGCAATGAGATGGACATCAGTACCCTAGTTACCTGTATGAAGACACGAATGGTGTGACTCTATCTTGTTTGCAACCAAAAAGATGGAAAATTGAGCTCTATATATGTACTATGACTTGAAATGAATTTTTAAAAATAAATAAAACAGAATAATGACTTTTAAAAAAGAATCCCTTCTAAGATTCATAAGTGATTTTAAACCGATCACAACTGGTAAAAGTCAAATTCCACAAACCATGGATTTTATACCTTCACCATCAGGGACAGTACTTTATTAACCTGGTAAGGTTAAATAGATTAGGAACAGATGTCACTAGAGTGATCATCTCATCCTGGTTTCCCCAGGACTTTCCTGGCTTTAGCACTAA
>PVHX01033087.1:0-13340 GCA_004024805.1 Geosciurus inauris
CTGCACCCAGACCTCAGGGGGAGTGCTCACCACTGCACCCAGACCTCAGGGGGAGTGCTCACCGCTGCACCCAGACCTCAGGGGGAGTGCTCACCATGGTCCTCACAGACCTCAGGTGGAGTGAGCTCACCTCGCACCATGACCTCAGGGGGAGCGCGCTCTGCTGGCTCCTGGCCTCTGATGGCACACGGCTACTGGCCATGGTTGATAAGCCTGGTCCCAACGCTCCTCTCTCAAGAGCTTTGTCTCCACCAGCCTTTGCTCACGCCTCGCACCCGACCTCATCACTTGTCGTTCCCTAGACCCCTGTTAAGGCTGACGTGGCCCTGCCCCATCTCATGCCCATGGCACCCTGTTTGTCTCCTCCCTCACCCGTACTGTCCCTCTCCTGGACGGTGTGCCCCATGTCTGCCTGTGCTCTCCTTCAGCACTTGCCATTGCTGGGCCCCATCTTTCAGCCACACCTTGCCTCCCCAGAAGCCCCCTGGGGTCCTCCCAGTTCTGCTGGCTCTCAGAGCTCTTGGCATCTTCATGGCAATGGCCTCTGTCCTCCTTGATGATCTGCTCCTGTTTCAAGTGCCCAGGGGCTCTCTCCTCATGCCAGACACCTTGGGCCCAGCACTCTGGGACCTCCGCCCATGGCCTATGATCAGGCTCTTGGTGTGTCTGTGGGTGTCTCAGGAGCGATCACAGCCTTAGGAGCAAGGCAATGAGCCCCAGAGTCCCGGTTGGTGGCCACGATCGTGGTCCCTTGGGAGGTCTGACAGAAGCTGCCCTCTTGAGCTGCTGGTTTGAGGGAGGTTCCCTTCTCCCTTGGGAAGCCTGTGCCACGTCCCGACTGGCTCTGGTCCTCCCAGGCTCTGTGAAGCCTGCAGGAAGGCTAAAGGGTCAGAGTGCAGAGCACTTTGTGATGACCACCACTGGCCCTGGGCAAGGTGTCCAGGATTGCCCAGTTCTCTCCTTTCCATCCCTTCACTGCTCACTCAGCCAAGTGGCACTCAGGTCAGCCAGGGATGCTGCCACCTCTGTCCCTGGCCTCAGTGGCTCCTTTCCCATCATCCTGGTTTCCGTACCTGCCCTCCAGCCCCAGGATGTACATGTGCATTGAAAGCAAAGGCCAGCATGCAGGCTCCCTGCTGGGCTCTGGCCTCCCTCCTTGCTCCTCCTGTGCCCCAGTGGTATGGGAGGCTCCTGGCCTGCCCATCTCATCCACTCCACTGTCCACCCTGGATTTCTCTGCTCCCCAGAAACCTCCTGCTCAGAGGGCCTGGATGGCCTCTGGAGTGGACAGTGGCTGAGAATGCTCCAGTTCCCAGGGACCCTGAGTCAGACTTTGACATGGACAGGCCCAGGGATGGGGACATGCAGTGCAGTGGGTGGTCTGCCTGGGTTTCTGGGACCCTTTTGCCCACGGAAGCTCCTCTTAACTCTCCACGAATCTTGCTGGTTCCTGTGCTCTTGCCTGTCAGTGCCCCTCCCTTGTCTGAGCGGTGTTGGGTCCTGCAAATCTCATTTCCCAGGCTGTCCCGCTGCCTTCTGTGCAGGGATTCAGAGGGCCAAGAGAGGAGACCTTTGAAGACCCCAAATGTCCCTCCCAGCTTCTGCTCTGTTTCAGATCAGGCCCTCCAGAGAAAACCCCAAGGAGCCAGGCTAACCCAGTCAAGGCTGCCTCTCCTAGATGTCTGGAGTAAACTCTGCGCACTATAACCTCAGCTTAACACCAAACTCCCCACCCAAGGGCATTCCTGTTCACCATCTTTGAACTGCACATACCCAAAGCCTCTCCCACGAGCCTGCCTTGCCTCCTCTACTGGGAGATGCCATCTGGGGAGTTGCCCCAGCGTGCTCCTGACCTGCTGCATGGGAAGCAGACTTCCTCTGAAATTAAGGGTAATTTCCAGATAACCTGTTTCTTTCAGGATTTGAAACAACCCCTGAAAATTGTTTTAACTTCTGAACTCAGCTGAGAATGAAAACTTCCTCCTGCTAGGAAGAGACTGAGGTGCTCTGGCCAAATCTGCAAGAGTGGACTTCCTGTCTTTATCTGGCTTTGCCCCCTCTTCTCTTGTAAGAGTTTTCTTCACTTGAGTTCTCTGATGATGGAGATTTCAGACAAAGAAGTCCCCTCTGTCTCCCTTTAAAGCTGGCTTTGGATAAACTTGTTTTTCTTCCGATTTGAATGCCAGTATTTGTGGCACAGGCAGGGGCAGGGCCCGGCCTCTTTCCTCGTGGTAGCTGTTTGGAGAATCAGCAGCCAGAGCAAGGATGGTGCCCCGGGGCAACACAGCTCAGGACAGCAGTGTCTCTAGGGAGGGGCCTCGACTGCTCCTGGTTAGTGGAACCTGCAGATGGAACTCAGGGGAATCCAGCAGCTGCCCTGGAACGTCCATCCTGGGTTTCCCCTCCTTCCTGTGGTAGCCTCGGCTAGTTGAAAATGCTTTGTGGGTAAGGACAAGAAGGTTTTGGTTTGGACTGATGAGTCTGGCTGAGTTTTCCCACCAGCATACACCGAGACCCTGAGTGGTCTTCTTGCCGTACTGGGTGTTATGCCTCCTTGGGGGGCTTCGAGAAGCCGTTTGCTCTTGGGGTACTAGTTGATAAGATGATGTTCAGAGGACAAAAAGTTCCCAGTAATTATATTTGTTTTGAGAGCTCATTGCTCATCTGTAATCCTTTCTCAAATGGCCTATGTTATGGTTGGATGTAAGGTGTCCCCGGAAACTCCTGTTGATGCAGGGTGTCCAGAGGGGAGACGACTGGACTGTGGGGGCTGTAACTGATCAGCCCATGCTAGTGTGAATGGACTGACTGGGTGGTAATTGTAGGCAGGTGGGGTGTGGCTGGAGGAGTGGGTCACTGGGGTGTGTCCTGGAGGTCCATCTTCCCTGTGGCCTTTTCTCCCTCTCTCTTCTTCCTGACCCCACCGTGAGCTGAGCAGCTTTCCTTCCCCCTTGAAGTGCTGCCTCTCCTGGGCCCAGAGCAGTGGAGGTGGCTGTCTGTGGACTGAGACCTCTGAAACCACGAGCCCCAAATAAACTTTCCCTCCTCTAAGTGGTTCTCCTCGAGCATTTTGGTCACAGTGATGAGAAGCTGACTAACACAACTGTTATATCCGTGGAGAGCAGGCTGTGCCCTGTTCTGAGCTCCTCTGTGATGTACAGAACAGCAGTCTCCGGGCTGTGCCTAACGCTGTGGTGCTCGGCCTTGTGGAGCAGGAGTTTGCCATGATCTCCCTTTTGAGCTCAGCTGCTGGGGTGGCTGACTCCATGCCTTGCCCTACCTGCCGGGCACCACCCTAAGGCACAAACTGGTAAATAAATTCCTCATGCTAATAAGAATGACCACCTGGGGCTGGGACTGTGGCTCAGCGGTAAAGCGCTTGCCTCGCATGCGTGAGGCCCTGGGTTCGATCCTCAGCACCACATACAAAGCAATGAAATAGAGACATTGTGTCCATCTATAACTAAAAAAATATTTAAAAAAAAAAAAAAAAAAAGAATGACCACCTGTGAACTTATCAAGTTAACCAGAAGCACAGGTTGCTGTCAGATTCACATCAGAAAAACCAGGCCCACGAGTTTATCCAATACCTCAGACCACCAACTGACGCAGCCCCTCACTCAAGGCCCATAAAGCGAGGGGCACCCTGAGACTGGACATGCAGCACCCTGACCCTGGCACCTGGTCACTTGCCACGCACCTTGCCCAGGAAATCGTGACAGACCTCCGAATCTCACAGTGCAGTCTCTCCTCCGGGACAGCCCTGGCCACGCGGTCCACTAGGGCAGGTCCTGGGCTGGGACAGCTGAGCCTTCAGCAAGTCCTAGGCTCCCAACCGGGTCTGACCACCCACGGCGGCTCCTGGCCTCCGTGTCTGCTCTCTGTCTTGGCTCTCAGTTCAGCCTCCAGGACCCGTGGCTGCCCTGACCCTTTCCTAGCCTTTCTATAACCTATATGTGTAACCGTGTCACAGGTGAGGTGTGACTCGAGTGTCACGAAAGCAGAAATCAAGATGGGAAGAAAGAACCTGTGGCTGCCGAGCTGACGACTACCAGGTGCCCTGCAGTGTGCAGCGGGCTGCCGCGGGTGGATGGACTGTTGAGCAGGGAGCTGTATGGAAGGCAGGCACGCATGCTCGGCTGATGGCATGGCTTGGCGGTGTGTGCTGATTTACGCACCTTCCTGTGCGTCAGCTCTGGGTGGCCTAGCGGGCCACAGTCCTGGTGGCTGCAGACACAGCTCCAGGTGTGCTCTGATGCTGGCAGAAGGGACGCCGGCTTCCCCCTCGGGTTGGTCAACAGCGCTAAGTTTGCTTTTCCTTTTTCCACATCCGCCTCTTTCTCATGGAAGCTGGCTGAGGACTGGACAGGCGGGCACCTGGGCAAGCTCCCTGGGCTGGGCTGCCCATAAACAAGTCGCCACCTGCTCTTCACTCCCTCAATGCAGGGCGCTCTGTGCCTTTGCTCCCACCAGGGCCCTCCCATGCTTCCTCGGGCCTCAGTCCCACAGCAGGCCCTGGCGAGGCTGGGGAGGCGTGGGTGGGGTCGGGCCTGGGCGCTCCAGGGGGTGGTGTGTGGGAACCAAGGCTTCCAGCCACGTGGGGTGCAGAAGCCTGCCCGCTGCCCTAGCTGCACCCTCTGGGCATCAGAGCCCACAGAGTGATGGGCAGGGCTGCGGGCACGGGCACCGTCGCGCCCCACGGCTGCTTGCTCTCCTTCTTCCTGGTTGTTTTCGGGTCGCTCCTTTAGACCCAGGCGAACTGAGCTGGGAGGGATGGGAGGTGCCAGGGCCGGGAGGGCCCTCCCGCTCCACCCTGGGGTCTCCACGCTGGCGCTGTGTGCTGACCCTCCAAGGCAGCTTCTTCAGGCTCTCTAAGGCTGCATCTCATGATGCTCTGCACATGATGCTATGCTCCCGGCCAAGCCAACTGCTGCCTAGACCTCCTTGACGCTCTCGGTGCTACCTGTGCTCCCTGGCCGAGCTCTGCTGTTCCCTCAGTACCACTGAACTTCAGAGACCCTCTCTCTGATTATTAAGGGTGACATCTCTGGTGTCCAGAAGCAAGAGTGCCTTGGAGGGACCTGCTGGCTCCTGGGACAGGCAGTGCGGCACGGAGGCCTTGAGTCTGTCTGGGGAGCCCTCTCCCAGCTCAAGCTCCCCTTTTGGTGGAGGCCCTTGCTGATCTTATTTGGAGTCGGGTTTGGACACCTTGAGTAGGGGACCTGGCAAGCACCTAGGGACTCTGGGAGCCTGTCTTTCCTGGCAGACACTGTATCCTGCTGGAGATGTGCCTTGTGTGGCTCTGTGCGCCTGGGTTCACGGCCGATCTGAAACCGTGAGCACTCTTGGTGGGTCTCTTCTGGCTGCTTATGCATCTGTACCTCCCGGACAGCCTCCTGGGACACGGCGGGCTGTGCCAGCTGCACATCCTTGATGGCGTGTGGCACCCAGGACACATGTGTCCCTGGGGCTGTGCTAACTCCCAAGCCTTCTCCCGGCACGGACACTGCTATGCTGAAGTGCAGGCCAGAGTGCCCCACGTGCCCACTCCCTACAATCGTCCCTTGCTGCCTGGACCCCTTGGTGCTGAGGGCTGAGGTCCTTCTCTCCAGAGCTGTGACCCAGCTGCCAGCAGGAACTTCTGAGGGGAGTGGAGACGCAGGTGGCGAGTTGCTGGCTCTTCTCTGTGTGGGCAGCTCTGCGGAGCAGGGCTGCTCAGGAGCAGGACGTGGAGCTCCCCGTGAGGGCAGCGCCCACCCTGGAGGGTGCAGGAGCCTGACCAGAGGGGCCTCAGGTAAGGCTCAGCAGGGTGGCCTCTCCACACCCTCCCAGCAAGGCCGTTCTCTCCTCTGGAGTCCTCCCTGGCTCAGCTGCCCTGGGGTCTCTGCTCCCACCAGGGTGCTGCACTGCATGAGACCTGAGCTGTTTCCATTTGTTCATCTGCCACGTTGGGTTGAACCCTGGACCCAGTCAGGACCTAAAAGATGACAGCCCACCTACTCCGAGATTCAGGTGAGACCCCGGAACACCAGACAGAAGCTGGCAGAAGCATTTAATCATGGCCCACTCTCCCAGACGGCTCTCTAATGCCAAGCTGAAAGAGGGTTTTCGTTTAAAAGTGAAAATTTGAAATTATGTCTGTGGAATTTGTTTCCTGTCTATGTGTGTGCTGTGCATCATGAGGTTTTTCTACCATGGATTTGCAAAAGCTCTGTTTTTAATTGTCTTAGAGATAAATGGGTGCTCTTAAATTAAATGCAGCTAAGCTTGCTAGAAATATATAGTAGTTAATCTAAGTTATGTGAGTCTTTCATAAGTAAACTGATTTTAGGTTTGTCAGATACCCAGCACTGTCCTGCACACTTCTGTCCAACTTGCTGCCACAAAGCTCTTAAACATCAATCCAGCGTCAGAGCAAGATGCTCTGCTCCTGCGTCTCTGATGAGCAACCCTAAACACACCATTGGCTTGGTGGGACTGAGCTCTGCAGGGCTGTCAGCCCTTCACAACAATGCTGGATCACAGAAGCACAAGTCTGACCCCAGAGCAAGTGTGCAGATGAAGGGCCATTGCTCGTGGACATTAAGTACATCCATGTAATGTCTAGGGCTGTTCTGTGACAGAGAAATAACTCAAAATGAAGCTTCTGCTAGCCTAATGTCTAGTTTCTTAATGCAATCAAGATATAACAATTAATAGTAAATAAATTAGGTAAATGCAAACGGGGCAGATATTCATAATTGGATTTTTCATGTAATTAAAAAAATTTAAAGTTAAGTAAAGTAATAATACTCACAGTATGTCTAAGTCACTTCTAAGTAGCCGACAATACTGAAACGTCAGTTGCTCTAGGAGGAAAGGTATTTCTAGAAATCATGAACCTGTCTGGTGAACTGTTAGTGTGTGGCAGGCAATTTGAAATGGCTTGCTTCCTGGGTTTGTTCAGTGAAAATTAAAGTCAACAAGAGTTAAATACCCTGATTCACCCCTTCCCCCAAACACAATGTAAAGAACACAAAAGGAAATAACTTCTTGTATGAGAAAGAATAAATTTAGGGCTAACATAGGTCACCAAAGGGATTTCTGTATGGTCAAGCTGCTAGAGTTGTTGATAGGTTTCTCTGAAAATCCGGCATGATACATTGGCATGAAACCAGAGTCTCGCCCAGCAGGCTGAAATAAAATAGTGTTCTTAGAGTACAGATCTGCTCAGTAAGAGTTTGCAAGAGGTTTTGATGTTTAATTCTGAAGTCAGTTTCTTTAAAGTCCAGTCGCCCGGAGCTGCAGCTCTGTCTTGCCGGCTGCATTTGGCTTCCTGGCTGAGGTGGTGGCTCTCTTGGTGTCTCAGTCCACTTTGGTGAAGTCTTGTTTTTGTCCCCGGTTCTGCCTCTGCTACTGTGGCCCAGACTGGAGCCTTGCTTGTCTCCAGGCCCAGGTGGCGTGGCCTTTCTCTTGGTGCCCCTTGGGTGTCTGAACAGGTCTGTGGCAAGCCCCACGCCAGGTGCTGGCTTGCTTGCTTGGTGTTCTCTGCAGCATGGCAGACTCACGAGCCAGACACTCGCCAGCGCCTTAGCAAACTCAGGTGCCCTCCCAGGGGTGGATTCCAGGCTGTCTGAACAGGGGACCAGGACCACCGTGGGGGATTCTCTCCACCTCGTCATAACTGGCCCAGGGAACAAAGATTTGGTGTTTTCAAAACCTACAAAGATTTTGTGTCTTTGTAGGTTTTTCCCATTACTAGGAAAACTGAGCCTTAAGAGAGTTGTTTTGTTTGCTTTTTCTGACTCCGAGTTTTCACTCTGGTTAATGACTTTTCCTCCACGAGCTGTGATCCTGCTTTGAACAGATGTTTTAAAAGCCCTGACAGCTTTGGCTGTCAAGGATCTAAATTAAGGATCAAGGTTCTAAATTAAGTCTTTTTCACCCCGAACTACCCTGGAGGCTTTCCAGCTCAGCCGTGGAGGACCTCATGGGGCTCACGCTCACCTCGCAGAGGTGGGGCCTCAGACTGGCGGGCTGTTTGCCCATCTCCACGTGTACTTGCTGGGGCGTGTGCTGGTACGAATGTTCTGAAGTGGTGATCGGGTGTTGCTCCTGCCAGAGGGACTGTGCCCTAGATGCCAGGTGGTGAGCCCAGCCCTCTTGCCCAGATGCCAAGTGCAGCTGCTCTGTCTTGCCCCTCCAGCTTTGATTCTTCAACAGAAATGTTCAGTGGCAGATTTATGAAAAGAACTGCAACAGATACACCTGAATACAGGTTTCTAATAACCCCAAGATCAGTGGACAGAATGGAGTTCCTGGAACTCTAAGGAAGAAGCTGACCCAGGCCCATGAAACTGCTCACTAGGCCCAGACAGAGGGAACTAATTCAGGAGACTGCAGGCTGCTGCAATTTTGGATTTTAAGTCTTGTGTTTGAAACATTGTTGCTTCTTTACTGAATGTTCTTGTTTCCTACATTTGAGGAGCCTTTTCTTTTCTTTTTTTTTAAAATATTTTTTTAGTTGTGGATGGACACAGTGTCTTTATTTCATTGCTTGGTATGTGGTGCTGAGGATCGAACCCAGGGCCTCACGCATGCGAGGCAAGCGCTCTACCGCTGAGCCACAATCCCAGCCCGAGGAGCCTTTTCTTTGGAGCTCTCTACAGTTGCTGCAAGTTGGTAAACATACTTCTGTAAACAATGGCAGCAGCCTTTACTTTTCCCCTCCCCACTAGATTCCTACCAAATTAAAAAATGGTGTTTCTAATGCTTATGAGGATGGGGCTGTGTGTAGAGCTTTAGCTGCACTCTTCCCCCCCAGCTGGACTGCAGGCCTGGCTTCAAAGCCCAGCCAGGCTTTCCACTCCCAGAGCCCTGGAGCCAGGGGGGACAAGGCCCTGCAGGTGAGCTCAGTGTCCACCTGGGGCCTCTAGGCCCCAGACTGCTGCATGGCAGGGCGGTTTTCTCACTGCATTTATATAAACAAGCAAGTCAAATCTGATAAAACTAAACTCACTTGCAAATTAAAGGCTCTCTTTGTTAACAAGCAGTATGACTGTTGTAAAACTCTGTTTCTAAAGAAAATCTAAATGCACCTGTTATTAGTCAATAGCTCTGCTCACTGTTTCTGTTTTTTAAAATTATCAACCTATGGATCAAACTGGATCCTAAATTCTTCCAGCTTTCTCTAATAATATCTGGCTGCAGTTATCCAACTTAGATCAGAACTGCTCTTTCCTAAGACCCCAAGCTGGGTCTGAGCCACCTGAGGGTACCAGAGGGGACAGCAGGCGCCTTCTGTGGCTGCAGAGCCAGGCCCCAGCCTGCTGGCACACTCAGGCTGCGTGCGGGAACCAGGGAGACTTTCCTCCCCCTTTTCCTTCAGGCCTGTCTTATGCATTTGGTGCCATGGTGGGGTGACGTAGTGACAACCTCACAGCCAACTCCAGAGACTGACCTAAGAAGCCCTCTAGCCCATCCAGTGGGTGACGTGGCAATGCTACTTTTCTGTTCAGAATGATTCGAGTGTCCTTTTACAGAACGCCTTCTCCACTGGGGAGCGTGGGTCGTGCTGCATTAATCCGGAGCCTACTGCAGCCTGTTGCTTAGACAATCAGATGTGCAGAGACTCTTACACACAGCGCTTTGGGGAACCCTCCAGGGAAACTGAGATCAGCTCCACAGAATGAGAGCACAGGCTTTCGCTAGATCCCCACGTGGGTGTCTGATCAGTCACCTTCGGGCCAAGGTCCACGGCTCAGAAGCGTTATGAAAACCAAGTTTATCATATTCCTGTTATTTTGCATATTTCCTTGTAAAGTTGTACCTGCTGTTTGCTAGGTCTTTGCAGAAGAACAACTCCCAACAGAATTATATTGGCCCAGCACCGAGATGCTGCCCGGCCACATCCACACCCCTGGCAGCTGCATGCAGACGGACTCGCCTGGGGCTCTTCTTTCTGACTGCTGTGTCACTCCAATGTGGCTACAGGGTTTCGGCCCAGTTTTCCAGCTGCTAATCACTTTCCTCCCATGTGGGACCTGGCCAACCAGCTGGGACAGGCCTGTCCAGCACCCAGGGACACGTAGAATCTGCCTGGGAGTTAGTTCATCAGCAAAGCTTTGGAGAATGGCCTTGATCAAAATGGGGGGTGTGAAGGTTGACCAGGGTGAAATTGTCCCTGTCAGTCCTGGCGAGATTGGGTCTGGTCAGCAGGGGAGAGGCTCATGCCTCTTCTCTGAGATGAACACCTTCTCAAGGGCTTTCCAGAGAGGATCCCTTCCCATTGCACACACACCCCACGATGGCCGCGCCTGGCACTGTGGGAAGCTCTTCCTAGCGCTCTCCTAGGCTGCCAAGTTAAAGGAGCCGTGGACATCTCCACCGCGCCGAGCAGCTACTGCCTAGACCTGGGGGCCAAGGGACTCCACAGGTAAGCGGCTACACCAACCCTCCCTCTAGGTCTTTAAGAGCTTTTGCCTGGCCTGGGCCTCCTGGAGTGTGCCCCACTCAGTCCCCTCTGGTGGTTCCACAGCCTGCGCTATTCCATTCCCACGGCTTGATCTCCTCCTTGCAAAAGGCTTGTCCAGGCATGATGGGTAGGCCAAGGACCCTGCTGTGTGGCTGGATTCTGACAAGTCAGGCGCAATGGAGGCCCAGCACCCTTCTCCTGGGATTGTGGGCTCTTAGGCCCAGGCTGTGAGGTGTGAGAGCCTGTCCAGTCCTGGGCTCCAGGACACTGGGCCTGGCCTGAGTCCTGGTGGGGCCTTCCCCCTGGGTCTCAGGTGCTATCTCCCAGGGCCGATCGTGGTCTCCACACAGACGGCCTGGGGTCTGGAGCAGATGGAGCTGTAGGCCCCTGGCTCAAGCCCTGCACCTCCTGGTAGCCCCTCAGGTCCTGGCACTGCACACCCTCAGCTGGTGTGCGAGCAGAGCCCAGGAAGCCAGCTCCCTTCACACAGCCACATGAAGGACAGGCTGGTCTGATGCCCTCAGCGGCAGAAGATGGACATGTGGCTCTGGGAGCCATTTTCTCACAGCCTGCTGTCCCCACCCCACCCTGAGCTAAGCACTCAGTCTTCTGTGCTCCGGATCTACCTGTGCTTGGGAGGGAGGGGAGTGAGGAGGGAGGAAGGGAGGAGAGGAGGGAAAGAGAGAGGAAAGAAAGGAAAAATGAGGGTGGGGGAAGGGGCGGAAGAGGATGGGAGGAAGGGTCAGGGTCCCACCACCGGCCCTGCCGTCACATCCGTCTTCCTGGTAACTCACGCTCTTGAAACTCCATCGGACTCACGGCTGACCCATTTTTTAGAAAGGCAGCGAGGACCAAGCTAATCCTGGGATTAGCCAGTCCAGGCTGGTGGGTGCTACTGTTTATAGCAGAGAAGAGTAAGAGGATTGCCACTGCCTGTCCCTCCTCTGGGTCCAGGGACGCTGCAGCTGTCCTGGGGAGGGGGCAGCTCTGCTCGAATCCCTTCTCCAAGGCTCCTTCCGTCCTGAGCCCTGGATCTCCTGGGTCTCCTACCTGGCCTTGACCTGATCGCCCCCCAGCAGCTGCATGGTGTTCCCTGGGATCAAGTCACTTCTGCTGCTGCTGGAGCTGGGAGCCTGAGCTCCTCTTCCTGCTGGCCTCTGCACCAGCCCCGGCTCCAATCCCAGCAGGGCTGCCGCCTCGGCCACTGCAGAGCAGGGCTCCACACCCCTACTGGCCAGTGCCCCTGAAGATGGCCCTGAAGTTGCCTCCTGAAAATCTAAGGGTCTCAAGGTCCACACTCCCAGTCCAGGCACCAGGGGCCCCTGGCTTCAGGCCCCCATGTGGAAACCTTGGGAGGTTTTAGCCAGACCTGTCTGGTTCTGGGCCTGGCAACAACTTCAGTTTGAGGGGCTTTCCAGGACCTTGGCGCTGCATGTGGGGGGCGTGGCGGGAGCTTCCCTGGAGCGCTTTCTACTGACAGTGCAGGTGGCCAGCTACTGGGAGGCCAGGCAGGAGGCCGGGCACGGTGACTGGGCACCAGCAGGGGCACCAAGCACTCCTCTGTGGGGAGCAAGCACTGCCCGGGGCAGCAGGCCCGCTCCTGCACGGGCACCTGCGGCTGGGGTGCTCACCTGGGTCACATCTGGCACGTTCGCCATCTTCTTGGTCTGAGCCACATGGCCCACGACCCCGATGTCCAGTGGGAAGACGATCTCGGAGTCAGGGGGCACCAGGCAGTCCTCTAGGGTGATGCCCGGCTGCACGCTGAAGAGCCGTGTGGCGAGCTCGGCCATGCCGTTGCGCTGCCGGTACAGGAAGAGGCTGCAGCGGTCGGCCTGCAGGACGGTGCAGAGGCGCTGCAGGAGCTTGAAGAGCACGCGCTCCATGCTGACGTTCTCCTGCATGTCCTGCACCAGCTCCAGCAGCGCGGCACTCTCCTCCAGTTGGCACAGCTCTCGGAGACTGCTGCAGTCCACTGGGCGCCTGTCCTCACAGGCCCTGGCCACATTCTCAGGGCTCAGCTGCTTCTCAAAGTACTGGTGGGCAAAGTCGGGGTTCTTGTCCAGGAAGCTGTGCACCTGCTCCTCACTGAGGCTCATGGTGTCAGCCGTTGTGCCCTGAGTGCCACCACCACTGGGTCACAGGGACTCTGCAAACACCTTCGTCAGCAAAGTCTTTCTTAATGATGATTAGGGAGCGGAGGGTACAGCTGACTCATGTCCACAGAGGGGGCTGGCCCCACCACCCTCAAACCCAGAGTTGTCCCTCCTCTCCTGGGAAAATTGGCCCCTGGAACAGGGGCTGGGGAGCTATGGGGGCTCCTTCCTGTTTCAGGGGGCATGGGCGACTGAGGACAGGCCTGGTGGTACAGGCCTTGGGCTCTGACCCCCAGGAGGTAATCCCAGGAGTGCCAGAACTCCTGCCTGGGAGCTCTTGGTCTGGTAGGCAACCTCGGGTCTCCTGAGGTCCTGGCCTGGGCTCAGGGTTGCTGGGAGGCAGAGGGCACTGGTTCTGCCTCCAGGAGGTGCAGCCCACTCTGGAGGAGAGGGAGAGGGAGGTTGGGGTAGCCATGCCAGATGTGGGCCTCCAGGCAGACCATCCCCAGCACCCCTTCACAGAGAAGGAAACCTGACACATTGTGTCCATGTCTCAAACGGAGTTCAGTGTGCCCAGACAGCAGCAGGTATCTATAGATGCCACCTTCTATGCGGGTCACAATGTGATGACGAGAAAGGCTGGGCGAGAGCCAGA
The DNA here is from genome assembly GCA_004024805.1 of Geosciurus inauris. Lineage (NCBI taxonomy): Eukaryota > Metazoa > Chordata > Mammalia > Rodentia > Sciuridae > Geosciurus > Geosciurus inauris. The sequence goes on from PVHX01033087.1 coordinate 13,205, forward strand.
GGATGGTGCTGCTCTGCCTGGCTGTCCTGCGGCAGGCAAGCCCTGTTCACTCATGCAGGAGACGGCAATGCTGCACGTTGTGCATGGGTGTGCATGTGTGGGTGTGTGCTCTGAGGGGGGTGCACGGTGGGGTGTG
>PVHX01033088.1:0-12980 GCA_004024805.1 Geosciurus inauris
ATAATTTTCAGGTTAATAATTAATAGGATTTTCTAACCCTCTTGTAGTGACTAAATAAGACATACCATATGCAAATGTGTAGTTTAATTAAGTCAGTGAGTTGATTGCTTATTGAGTTCTGGGAAACCCAAGCCCATACAGAGATGTTAAAGCTGATTTCTGTGTTCTGGGAAATATTAACCAGTTGGGAGGACTTGGGGACCAGGGGAGTAGGTCCTCCTTCATTCAGGCTAGCCCTTAATGAAGTCTCTTTTATTCGGTCACTGCTGGCATTGGGGACTGAGGGCCAGAGGACTGTTGTTAGATGACTTAGGTTGAGAGACATTCTGTGAGTCTCTGCTAGGGCAGAGAGTAGATGCCCTCCTGCCAGGACTGGGTCTCATGAATGGACTTCTTTGGGATATACTTATTTTGAAAGATTTCATAATGTTTTTAATTTGATGAAAAGTTCTAAGTATGTGTAAGTTTTATTGGAGATAGTTAAGAAACTACATGTAAACAAACACCCCTGTGGAAATATCAGCCATCACATGGCAATGAATCTATGCTCTGAAGGTTTTCATTCTTACATTCCAGTTTTGTATGAGCTTTAAAAAAAACAAAAGTCACAACTAGATCTAATGCAGCACCTACCAAAAACAGAACTCAATGGAAAAATGAATAAAAAAGAAGAGTCTGGACATCTCTTGGATTGGATCAGGTATTAGATAATGGAACAGATTAGAAGGAAGAAGATACCAATGACATTGTGGAAAAAGTGACCAAAGATGAGCGGAAGGTTGGAGAGAGTGAAGAGAAAGTAGTTCAGGAAAATTTCCAGTTGTTGTCTAAGGGGTGCTGAGGATGTTCCTTTGACAGGAACATATATATGTTTTTTAAAAAAATATTTATTCATTTTCTAATTATACAAGCAATACTTATTGCTCATTATAAAAATTAAAGGGTGAAGGGAGGAAAAAAGTCATCTGTGATTCTGCTGCCAGAGCTCATCTTCAATCAGGTATATTCATGCAGGGTTTTTTTTTTTCTTTTTTTGCATTAATAAGACTAGTAGGTATAGATTTTTTTATTTTCTTTTATAATCTCATAAAAGTAATATTCTATATTTTGAAATGTCTTCATAAACATCTTATGGGGTCCAAAATATTTCATGGAATATTTCATCTCACTATTACCACTACACTAACCACTAGGACTGTCTTTCCAATTTTTCTATTATAAACTATTCTGTAATGAACATCTTTTTGAACTTTATAACTGTTTCCTGAGATTAGATTCCAAAAGTCAGAATTTCTAAATAGCAAATTTTTTTTTTTTTTGGTACCGGGGGTTGAACTCAAGGGCTCTCGACCACTGAGCCACATCCCCAGCCCTATTTTCTGTTTTATGTAGAGACAGGGTCTCACTGAGTTGCTTAGCGCCTCGCCATTGCTGAGGCTGGCTTTGAACTCAAGATTCTCCTGTCTCAGCCTCCCAGAGTGCTGGGATTACAGGTGTGCGCCACTGTGCCTGGCTGTAAATAGCAAATATGTTTTTTTTTAAATTTTTTTGTTTTAGTTGTAGATGGACACAATATATTTTATTTACTTTTATGTGGTGCTGAGGATCGAACCCAGTGCCTCACGCATGTGAGGCAAGCACTCTACCACTGAGCCACAATCCCAGCCCCAGCAAATATGTTTTTTAAAGCTCCCAAAGCTTAATGCTAAATTACTTTCCAAAAAGTTTTTATAAATCTACCTTCACACTACCTACCAAAATAGAAGAATGTCATTTTATTGTGTTTTTGCCAGGACCTAGAAATGCATAGATGCAGAAGTTATATCTGTTTAAATGTTAACTTAATGCTGTCTACTTAGTCCTAGATCAGTCTTGCACCTGAGAGAGCATGAAGGAATATGTGCTTCTACTGCTCTTGGCTGTGTGTTCTGCCAAACCCTTCTTTAGCCCTTCACACCTGACACTGAAGAATATGATGCTGAAGGATATGGAAGATGCAGATGATGACGACGATGATGATGACAACAACTCTCTTTTTCCAACAAAAGAGCCAACATACCCCTTTTTCCCATTTGATTTGTTTCCAACATGTCCATTTGGATGCCAGTGCTATTCACGAGTTGTGCACTGTTCTGATCTAGGTAGGTGCAATAGATTCGGTGTTTTGAAGAATGCTACTCTGATAAAATTAAAAGGATAGGAAAGGTCATTACTGAAATCTAAAAAATTATCCCAGTGACTATACATTTTTTAAAATTTAAATGTTTAGGTGAAAGTGGGATGCGGGAGCACATGCCTGTAATCCCAGCTGCTTGAGAAGTGAAGGCAGGACGATTGCAAGTTCCAGGCCAGCCTGGGCAACATAGGGAGATCCTCTCTTATAAGAAAAAATAAGGTTGGGGTTGTAGTTCAGTAGTGCGTGTATACTTGAGGGCTTAGATTTGATCCCCGGCACCTCAAAACAAACAAATAAGTAAATGTTTAGGTGGAGAGTACAGCAATTTGCAAAGTACATCCGCAGTTATTTTAAATATCCAGAATAATAGAGAGAAACAATGGGGATCTTACATACAGAACATTTCTTTCTCTTCCCAAATTAAAGCACTTTCTTTCAGTTTTCTTCACTGCACTTCATCTCAGGGTAAGAGCAAGTTGAGAATGTCCTTTCTAGAAAAATTCTATGATAACGAAGTAAGATGCCTGCCCAGAACAATGAAAATTGCCCAAAACAATTTATATGGAGTGTGAAATCTGCAATCTAGATATTTTATTTAAAAAGAAAACTTTTTTTGGTACCAGGGACTGAACCTGGGACACTCAACCACTGAGCCACATCCCCAACCCTTCTTATATTTTGAGACAGGGTCTTGCTAAGTGGCTTAGGGCCTCACTAAGTTGCTCAGGCTGGCTTTGAACTTGTGATCCTCCTGCCTCAGCCTCCCAAATTGCTGGGATTACAGACATGAGCCACCGTGCTGGCTTATAACCTAGATGTTTTAAAGATAATGTTCTATTTATTTTGAACACTTTGGGTCTAGAACTGCCTAGAAAAGAAGTGATTGAATTAAATTCTCTCTAAAAATTTCTAATTCTTTGCTGAGTATCTTTTTAAACACTTCTGATGAAGGAGCACTCAAGAGCATACTCCCCTTGCTCAGAGAGGGAATGTGGTAAGAAAGGACATCAAGAGCTGTACTCAGCTACTTCTTAAATAGGGGTTTAGACACCTGCCCCAGTGTGGAGGCCAAGGTGGGGCCCGAGCTCCCACAGCAGCAGACAGTCCATCAGGACCTCCCCGAGGCCTCTTTGAATATGACCATGAAAGGGTCTTGATAACTTGTTACTTTTCCTCCCTCAGGAAATAAACACTCTTCGGAGCTTCAATTCCATCAGGGCCATGGTGGAAGCAGGTTTGGCAAAAGTCTGTGTTATCAGGAGGATCCTTTCAGCAAAACCTTCAACTTCCCACAAGAATTCCCATCACTTTCTGAAACTAAAATAATCTTTTATGACAAACAAAACTGACTCTACTTTGCTAGTTCATCAAGTTATCCCCTTTCTTCTTTCTATCTATGGTTAAAGTTCTTAAGAGGTGCTAATTTTAAAGTATGAAGGGGGAAAACACGTAGGGCTATAAAGCAGAATGTAGATATTCGAAGTATTTGAATGTTTGATTCAGTTTGGGGCTATCATACATAATTACTCTTTAGAATAAAGGCAGGTTTTTTTAAAATCCAAAGTATAAATGTCTAAAACTCACTTTAAAATTCATAAAAAGATGAACTGAGGGACAGTAAGTTTAGTAAAATGCTGATGGTAGAAAGTAGATAAGTAAAATATGGATTTTCATTATAAAATTCTTACATCTTTAAAACCTTTTCATAATCAAATATTGGGAAAAAAACCCAAGAAGGCCCCATGCTCACCAAGCATTTTGTTGCATGGAATGTCCAATAATAAGCAGGAGGTGGGTGTATCCACCCAAAGAGTAGAGGTTGGCCCTCTAGAAAGAAACTAAGGAAGAACTGCATTACATACAGCTCCTGATAATTTTCTAGTTTTTCTCAACCGAAGAAGAAGGAAAAAAGTGTAAACCTATTATTCATTTAATTAGCATGTGCCTCTCCACACAAGGGAAAGCATGCACCTGTACCTTATTCTAAGATAACAAAGACAGCTGTCACTGCACCTGCAGAGAGGAACAGCCACTAAAAGGCAGACCTGTGTACTTCTGGCACAAGAGTGGAAAAGAGAAATGAATCAAATACCTTTGCCCTTGAACTAATGCTATGCGTGATGATATAAGTCAAGGTATATATCATACTTAGTTGCTAATGAAGCGTTACGCAGGAATAAATGAGAATTAGCTAATCAAATAATTTATACTAAAGGAGTCAATTACAGAAAACGGGTGGTGAAGTTTATGATAATGTACATGAAAATAATCTATTTTCTAAGCACAACTTTCTATATTTTGAGCATTCCTAAAAATGAAAAAGACCTACATGCTTCAATTTCTTAATATCCCAGCCAAAAATCCAGACAGAAAGCTGTACTCTTATAAGCTGTGCCTCAGCTGCCTGTCAGTCCATCTTACCCCCAATTATTTCACCCTGGAGCCTGGCAGACCCAAGACAGAAACCTTATACAGATGAACAAGCTATGTGAAATGGTTCTGAGGCTTTTCCCAAAAAAACATGTTTTTGTCATGTTACAACTACTGAGTCTTGTTACTTAATAATGTCCATGTATCTAAAAAATATATATCTCTATCATATTGTTGATTTAGTCTTCAGCATGATTAATATGCAATATAACCAAACACCTCCACCATATAGAGATCTTGTCTTTCATATGATTTTCTAGTGTTTGTAACACATTTGCTTATTTCTCAGGTTTAACCTCGGTCCCAAGCAACATTCCATTTGATACTCGAATGGTCGACCTTCAAAACAATAAAATTAAGGAAATCAAAGAAAATGACTTTAAAGGACTCACTTCACTTTATGTAAGAATATATGCTATTATTTTCAAATATTTAAGTGAAAGTATCACTAATGAAATGATTATATCGTATAAGTATAAACAAATCTTTCTTTTTGGGTGAATATGATGAAATTTCTGTATTTAGGAACATTCTAGTCAACTAGAAATTATAGATTTAAGTCAGTTAATGATTTTATTCAACTGATGTTTACCCAGTAACAGCTGAGTAAAAGAAATGGGCTGAGAGTTGATGGTCCTTAAATGTGTTTCTAATCCATTCAGGTAACAATAATGACTATATATTAAAAGGAATGAGAAAACAATTATTTACGACAACCATAGCCTAAAGTATAATAAACTTTGCCCAAACCCGTTAACTCCAGACACCACAAATCTCCAGGAGCAGCACACGGGACATATCCAATTGACTGACACTCAGTCCTTGCATCAAGACTGAATGGCATGGTAACACTCCTACTGGAGTCTGGGTTGGCCTCTTGAAGAAGGGCCACTCTGGTGGGTACCCACCGCCTTGGCTGCTCCTTTCCCTTTCAAATTATGCAAATGGCTCAGATTTGGAAAGGCACCATCCAAACTATAGCTTGCACAACTGGAAAAAGCAACTGGAAAAGTTTATATATTTTTTTAGAACTGAGGTCTCACTTAAATATTAAGACAATCAGCAACAACAGCATAAGATTCCACCTGAGATCCATCCAGCCCACTGCACTACCTTTAGACCACAGACACTTTTGGATAACAGTAAGGCCATTATTCTAGCATCAGAGGTTGGAAATAAAAATTGTGTGTGTGTGTGTGTGTGTGCGTGCGCACTTATATATATGTTTATGTAAAAACAAAAGCAATAGCTTATGGCTGCTTCCACCACTTCAGGCCACATTCAGCTTAGACAACCACAGACAGTAACTAATGACGTATTTCACACCAGAGCTAGAAGAGTTTTTAATTTGTCATATCATTATTTTATTACATTTTAGGAGTCTTCCAGATATTTATTCCATATGTACTCCTGTTGCTCAGTGGGAAATGATGATCCAAAATGTACCAGGAACGTTCTTAGGTCCCCCTTAGCGTTTTCTTAGTCAACTTCTACACAGCAATCGTGTTTAAGGGTGAACATGCTGGAGTCCAGTGGAGCTGATCCCAAATCTTTGCTCTAATGGGGAAATGGCCTCACCTTCCTCAGCTGTAAGAGGGTGTAATAATAGCATGGATTTCACAGAGTGGTTAGAAGGTCAAATGAGCAAGTACATGTAAGATGCTCAGCAATGGTAGAGTCCCACCTCCAAATTTTAGCTGATGTTACTGCCAGGCCAGTATGAGCAGACTGACCCCACATACTCATGTAAAGTGTTTTGTTTTTTTGAGACAGAGTCTTGCTACGTTGCCCAAGCTGGCCTTAAATTCCTGAGTTCAGGTGATCCTCCCACCTCATCTTCAAGTAGGTTACACCACTGTACCAGGATGTAAAGTACTTTTAAAAGTACACATTTGATACTTGAATTGTAGGTATACTGCACAATTAAAAAGAATAAAATATTTTAGACAGTTTACAAATCTGCTGTTTCAGTTGCTTGTTTGGCATTGTGGCTCTCACACAAAGGGTGACATATCTAGAGAGTGAGCGTGATCTATGACACTTGGACCTCCCAGCTCACTTCTTGCTGCTACTACAGACACAATCACCCTGACTTCTTATTCTACCTGTGCACACTACTCTTTTCTTCTGTCCTTACATATAACCACACTGTTTATTAATGATGAATTTAAGGCTCTGTAACAGCCAGTTCCACATGTGAAAACCAACACTGGCAGTACAGCTGACCTAGAGTCACTCTGCCAGCCTATCATGCTGGTTAGCGTTTGACAGTGCCGCATAAAAACTTCCACTTGAGTTTTATTACTCATCCTTTCTTTTATGCAGCTCCAGCAACTCCATGTCTTCATTAGAAAAAAACAGACAGACAAAAGATCACGCACTGAGCCTGGATCTCACTGAGGCACATGCCCATTCTGGGCAGAGCAGCTCTGACCCTTACTTGCAGGACAATCACAAACAAGTCACTTTTTTCACCGTGTCTGTTTCTGCATTACTCAAAGGAGAGCAACTCTTTCTGCTAATCTTTATCTTATGGGGTTGGTGAGGTTCACAAACCATCTTTGTGATGCACACTTGCTAAATTCCCCCACCTCATTTTTCAGTATCACTAAAGGAAAAGAGCACTCTCCTAGCTGGCATCACACACTTAGAAAGGTACATATTTTGACAGTTTTTTTCTTTTTTGGCAAGAAGACACAGTTTCTCCTCTTCTCCTAGGCTTAACCTTTCCAGGTACAACCTTTACCAGCAGTGGTATGTCTAGAAGGTGAGAAAAGAGATGCAAAGGGCCGAATGAAATGGTAAGCATGATGGCAAAGGGTGTTTACTGGGCAACCTAAGTGCATACATTTCTGCTATGGAATATAACAATGATGGTGAGTAGTACCAGCCAGTCCTGTTCAATCAGTCTGGAAACAAAAGGAAGACTACTTTAGAATGGAATGGTGCACAAAGTTCCTAAAAGGAATTTACCTCAAGCTGTTTCTTGAGAGAACCAGAGGGTCTACATTGAGAGGGACAAAAAGGTTCTGAAGATGCTCAACAACTTGCCAGCATCCTTGGCAAACACTGAAAATTCTATCTGTACAGTTGGCAACAAAAGTGACTGGGCTTTGTCATTCTGTAATGAAAATGGTTATCAGATGACCAATGTCCCAGTTTGCCCAGGGATCTCCTAGGCTGGGTTCTGAAGTTCCTGCATCCCAGTTTGGCAGTTCTAGGAGAACAAGGTGGCTGGTCACAAAGGGCGTGGCCACAAAGAGCACAGCCACCCCGATATTTAGCTCGTCACCCCCTGGGCTTAGATTCTTCTCAAGGACGCTGCCCTGTCGCCCTGAGAGATATCCACACACCTGAGACGGGAGTGGGCTATTTCTGAGGATCCACTGCTACCTCAAGGCCTGAAACACGCCAGAACGCTGGCGGAACTCTGCAGGGGGGATTTGTGTTATAGGTCTGCTCTGGGAGAGAGGTAAACACTGGCACACATGAAAAAAGCGAGGCTTTCAAGGTTGATAAAGTCATGAAAATGTAAATGGATCTTATTTAAGATACAAACAACGTTGTTGGTCACTTCCATGAAGGGCTGGGTCGAGGTGGAAGCCTCAACCATGTCTGTAACACCTACTCCAAGATTAAAAAAAAATAAGTGTGTATCAAAAGGCATAATACCAATCAATAAAGCTTTCACTGTTCCTACTCAGTAGTAAATAATGTTTTTTAAAGCCTAGATTGGACTGGGAAAATTCTTATATTGTCAATCAAGTATATAAATGACTTACATCATATTGATTTTAAAGATGAAGCATTGTAGAGTATCAGTAAATCAAATCTACTTTCTAACATTATGTAACTTGCTACGCTTATCCAGGCTCTGATTCTGAACAACAACAAGCTAACCAAGATTCACCCAAAAACCTTTCTAACCACAAAGAAGCTGCGAAGGCTGTATTTATCCCACAATCAACTAAGTGAAATACCACTTAATCTTCCCAAATCACTAGCAGAGCTCAGAATTCATGATAATAAAGTTAAGAAAATACAAAAGGACACCTTCAAAGGAATGAGCGCTTTACACGTGTTGGGTAAGTTATTCCAATAAATGGGCCATCTTGAAATTAGCATTAACATGTTCTGAAATTCCTACATCCCAATGCTCAACTTCACTGTCATTATTTTAAGGGCCTGAGAATGATGATGTAATTCATTTAGTAATTTAAAGCAAAAAGTGATCCTATTATATATACCAGTTTATAAAGTACAGAGAAAACTTTTCTAAAACCAACAGAAAGGAGAGTAAAACAACAGAAATGATGAAGCCCACACTTCTTAGAATATTCTTGGGAGGTATCTCTCTGCATTGCGGATTGCATACAAGCTATGTGTGCTAAACTATGTCATTTCCCCCACAGAAATGAGTGCAAACCCTCTTGATAACAATGGGATAGAGCCAGGGGCATTTGAAGGGGTGACGGTGTTCCACATCAGAATTGCTGAAGCAAAACTCACCTCAGTTCCTAAAGGTATGAATTTGGTTTAAGATAGTACTTTTAAACCTGTCATCTTTCAATGACCATTGAATGTAATGTTGTAAACTGTGCAGTATACATTGTCAAAATTACACTACAATTAGAAATCCTTGTATCAATATATCTGGTCAGAGTAGTATAAAATTTAGTTTTGTTTCACATACACATAGAGAGCCCCATATAGGAATTATTTTTTGACAATATTAAACTGCAATATTTTTCCCTAGTAAAAATAAACATTAAGAAGCAATGAAATTTTTATTTTCCTTCTCTTTTCTGACATTTACTCATCTATGTGTGACATAAGAGGCAGAAAATTCTGTAGAGAAAAAACCAGAGACAGCTGGATGGAGCCAGACCCCATTCCCAGCTGAGCTGCCATATTTGAGGTCAAGCCCATGAGGCCTATGGAGGCAAGTGCCTGGCTCTGGCAGGAGTGGATGTACCACTGGGGTTCTCTAACAGCTTCCTCCCATGTCCCCATGAAGATGAAAGTACTAACAGAGAAAGGTTTGGGGACAGTGTCTGGCCTAGTAAGTGTTCTCTCGTAGTAACAACTTTACCTGAAGGAACCCTGCACTCTTTATGCTGGCGTCATGAGAATAAAGTAGCTGGCGTCTTAATGTCTCCTTAACTTTATTAAATGACCAGTTTTCTACAATGTCACTTCCAAGCTCCCTGACGACCACCTGGCCAGGATTGCCTTTATTGGAACTCACGCTCAAAATTTTGCTTTCCTTGACCCTGAAAAGGGCTCTCTCCTTTGATGATTACCTAGGTCAGAAATTACCCATGTAATAATTTGTTTTTCACTTTCCAACAGCTATCTTTCAGTATCCACTAGTAAAAGCAGCAATTTTATCATAACCTCTCTCTACTACCAACTTGATCCAGAGATAAAACAAAATAGAGAACTTAAGACATAGTGAAGTTATTATTAATAACAATAATTAGTAAATGTTATTATCAATCAATTATCTTTCACTTAAGTTTCACTTAGGTGAAAAATTATCTAAAGCAAAAATGAGAAGACAATTTTTCTGTCAGGAAAAAAACAGTTGAATCCAGACTACACCAATAAAAACCACCTTCATTTAGCTTTGAAGGAGGTGGCTGTTTTCTACAAGTCTAAAATGATAACGTTAAGCTTTCCGATTTTAGAATAATGGAAGAAATATACAAACTCTATACAATAGGTAAAATACATAAAAATTCCTTTTTTATGATGGAAGCCGACATGGAAAAAATGGAAGTCAGGACAAGGAAGGGAGTGGAGGAGGGAGGGGACGAGGCAACACTGGGGGACAGGCGGAGGGAGCTGCTGCTCCAGGGTGTGGCACCTGGCAGGGTGGCACGGCTGTTCTTTATGTTCGCAGATCTGACACACATCACCAGGCAAGGCCACTTTCACATTCACACTGGCAGCCTTTCTTATATTGCAAAACACCCTAAGTATAATTCTCCTCAAATTTCAAACAGTATTTCTGTGTTAAATTCTCATGAAGACTCAAGATTCTTTGAAAGCCTAAGGAACATGTCTTTAGAAACTTAAACTGGAATCTCTCGACTTTTATAACTACTCCTTCAAGATCTGATATTCAGAAGCCAGTTAAACTATATTCTGTTTTTGTAGTTTATTCACTAAAATGTGATGGCTGACTTTCTGCATATCATAATTCCATCAGTACTATCCCTTGTGACAGGATGAAGTGAGAGATCTCCCAGGAGTCCTTACCAGGAGGAGTTAACAGGAGGAGTCTTCTTCTTATTCACTTGGGAAATTCTGCATAATCACATTGCTTGCATGTGTGGGGGTGGTATGGTGGCAGTGGCCTTAGCACCTGGGTGAAAACAGGGTGGGACCAGACATTCACTGAGCTTCTGCCAGATTCACACCTCTGCTCATACCTGTTTTAGAGGCTGTGTTCCCCTTTTCTCTGTGGTCTCCCACCTTCCTTGTGCCCTAGGAGACACACAGTCAGTCCCTTCAAATTCTTCAAACCCTCTTTCAAATATTTTGCTTTTCTCTAACATCCTACAATCTACTCTAGAATAGGTTGGCACATTACACCATCCATTTTTCTACTACATAATTTGCTCCACATGGACACAAGGTTTTTGAGGACAGAACATTTATCTTACATACTTGAAGGAACATATACTCATCCCATAAAATAGAATTAAACTCAATTAATTAGAATTCAAGAAATTAGAAACCTCTAAGTTTATAAGAATTACTTTCCTGCTCTCTATTAACTTTGAAAGTTCAAAATAAACCCTGGAATCAAAATTAATTCAGCCATGAAGATTATGATGTATATAAGAACCTTTTAATTTCTTTCATCAGTCTTCATCACTAATGTAGGAAGGAAATGTTTCAGCAAAAGTTGGAAAAAAAAACAAAACCTGTTCCCAGCTAGCTACCTAGAACCTTTGGTTGATAAACAATTTATTATATAGAAAACAACATGTGGCCTGATTGAATTTCTGGCCAGTCTCTTTCATTCAAGCTTCATCCAGCCTTGTCAGGATATGCCTGACATGGAGAAAGAACATTCACAGGGTGTCTGCCATGTGGTGGCACAGCAGACATGCTTCTTACTTTATAAAGAAAAAAAAAATACTGCTAATTGAAAAAAAAAATACTGCAATGAATTATCTCAGAGTAAATGTCTGTATGTTTATAATAATGTTAAAAAACATTACTGGTTGCTTTCTTTGTACCACTTCATTACTTGAAAGAATTAATCTTTCTTGCTACCTTTTGTATAAAAATTTTATGACAAGTAATTAAATAATTGATAAGGAAATTTATTTAGAAAGGAATTCCAACTTATAAATCTATGAATAACAAAATCAGAACGTCACCACAGCCAGGCACAGTGGTGTGTGGGAAGCTGAGGCAGGAGGATGCTTGGGCTCTGGAGTTTGTGGCCAGTCTGACAGCATGGAGCAACTCCCACCTCCACCCCCAAGCAAAGAAAGAAAACAGAAGTCACCATTTTACAATCCCTAATGAAAGAACAGATCAAGGCAGCAACTATGAATGAATGAATGCCAAAACCATCAGTTGAAAGGTGATCTCCCTGACTCTGATTGCATCTCTGGATCTGAGGGCCAGGTCATAAGAAACAAGGGGTTAGGATTCTGATAAATATCTGGAGGCTGTTAGACAATTCATAAAAAGAATGTCTCAAATCAATATCTGAAATCAACAGAATAGGAAGAAAAAGAATATGTTATGGGAGATCTCAAAAGAGATAAAAACCAAAATATATTTTGTAAATTTTATTTGGAACTTGACTCCAACAAACAAATTGTAAAATGATATATTTGAGACAGCAGGGTGGAGGGTGAATATTAGATGACAGTAAAGAATTGTTAATTTTATTAGATGTGTTATCAACCAGGTTGAAAAAAAGACAACCTTTTCAGTTAGACATTGAGTGAAGTGTTCTCAGGTGAAATTACATTAAAAATCTTTGCCACACACACATCTGATAGAGCACTAATCTCCAGGATATATAAAGAACTCAAAAAACTTAACACCAAAAAAACTAACAACCCAATCAATAAATGGGCCAAAGAGCTGAACACAAACTTCACAGAAGAAGATATACAATCCATCAACAGACATATGAAAAAGTGTTCAACATCTTTAGCAATCAGAGAAATGCAAATCAAAACTACCCTAAGATTCCATCTCATGCCAGTCAGAATGGCAATTATCAAGAATACAAACAACAATAAGTGTTGGTGAGGTTGTGGGGAAAAAGGCACGCTCTTACATTGCTGGTGGAACTGCAAATTGGTACAACCAATCTGGAAAGCAGTATGGAGATTCC
>PVHX01033089.1:0-13391 GCA_004024805.1 Geosciurus inauris
TAAGCATTTTTCTGCTGCACCTGATCTGTTGTGATGTTAGTGTTTCTATGTATAGTACCATGAAAGAGGCATCTCGTCCTAATTTAAATATGTTTCTGTTTTGATCTTGTACTGACGATGTGGTCTCCAACAGTGTCCATGTTTGTGTGTCAGGGGAGATTTCCAGTGACTCTTATTTCCAATAGGTTTCCCTGACATCTTCATGGACAATTTCCTATTGTGTTTTAGTGGCATCTCTGCCGGCAGATTTCAATGAATCTCATAGGCACCCAATAATCACTCTCCCAACTCGGCCTATGCTCACTGCAGTGGGATGTCCTCTACTAGGCTTGGTCCAGCTGCACCCAACCTGCTTGCCAGTCCAGACCACAGTTCCTTGTTTACTAGCCTCAGTGTCCCCATCATTCCAATGGGAGGCTTCCTGATTGCCAATACCAGACAAATTTTTTGTGTACCAGCTTCTATCCAGATACTGTGAACTAGTTCTGGCTCAAATAAACACCATGAACTTCTCCACTGTTCATTGGACAACAAATATACTTTCTCAAAGTATTGGAAGTCCAGCCTATATGAGGAATTGACCCTCAAAATGTAGATACTTCCTAGACCTTCATCTTTCAGCCCCAAGCATTCTTATATCTTTATTAATCCCATGATATAATTAATAAGTGTATGTAAACTTTCCCTTTTTAAATCAGAAAGCTGTGTGATCTGTCTTTTGATTGGGCCCCATACAACATGGAAGACAATGCCATATTTTTAGAAATTAAATAAATAGCATCTCTTTTTGCTATGCAATCAATGTTTAATGAACAAAAAAAATGCATGAAAAATTAATCTATCTGGAGGCCAGAGTCCAAAGTAAAAGAATATCATTAAACATGTGTCTGCAATTATCAGTAGAAATCAACATCTCATTGTTGCCTAAGATCACTTTAATATCAATCCAGATATTCCAGGCTCATAGTTTAGTCTCTAGAGGCATTTAAAATCTCCAGTTCATTTATGAATATTTATTGATCATAAGTAACTTGTAGTGGCAAAAGTATAGGATGGGGGACAGTAAGTCTGGATTACAGCCCGGGCTTTAACTTTATGCTTGAGTAACCACTTACAAGTCTGATCAAACTCCTTGTTAGAGCTGATCTCTTCATCTATGGATCAGGGAACTTGGACTCAATGGCATCTAATACCTCTGTATGTAATATTCAATGATTTTGTTTAATTGTTACCTGAAGTCACTTTTTTCCTCCAGAGCTTCCTTATTGCGTGTTTTACCTCAGCATTTCTGAGGGTGTAGATTAAAGGGTTTAACATAGGAGCTACCATAGTATAAAAGATGGCAACAGCTTTATCAATTGGCAGAGTGGTTACTGGGCGCAGATAGACAAATATGCAGGGCACAAAGAATAAGACGACTACTGTGATGTGCGACACACAGGTGGAGAGGGCTTTGCGCCTCCCTTCCAAGCTATGGTTCTTTAGGGAACGCAAGATGATCACATAGGATACCATCAAGAGGAGAAAGTTAAACAGACAGATGAACCCACTGTTGGCAGCAACAAAAAGTCCAAGGGTGTGAGTGTCCATGCAGACAAGTTTCAGCAAAGGGTACAAGTCGCACATAAAGTGATCAATCGTGTTGGGGCCACAGAAGGGCAGCCAGACTGTAAAGAGGATCTGAATGGTTGCATGAAGAAATCCCCCGGTCCAGGCCACTCCCACCAGGAGAATACATAGCTTATGGCTCATGATGGTCTTGTAGTGCAGAGGTTTGCAGATGGCAACATAGCGGTCATAGGCCATCACTGTCAGCAAGATGATCTCAGTAGCACCAAAAATGTGTTCTGCAAAGGCTTGAGCCATACATCCGTTAAAGGAGATGACTTTCTTCTCATGAAGGGAGTCCATTATCAGCTTAGGAGCTGAAGAAGAAGAATAAATTGTGTCTATAAAGGACAGGTGGCTCAGGAAGAAGTACATGGGGGAGCTCAGAGCCTGGCTATTGATAATGGTAACCACAATGAGAAGGTTGCCTGATAGTGTTATTATGTACAGAACCAAAAATATCACAAATACTACCTTCTGCATTTTGGGGTTCTGTGTAAGACCTATTAAAATGAATTCAGTCACATTCCTTTTATTCTCCATCTAAGTGGTATAGATGATAAAAACTCCAGGAAGGAATATTTTACCTTTAGAAAAAAGGAAAAAAGAACCATGAAAGAATAATAGTTCAAAATTGTATCTTTTCAGTACTCTTACTTTTCACAAAACTCTGTAGGAATCGGAACTTCAAAACTTCTCTTAGATGACTCTCTCATTCTTTTTTTTGGACTTAAAAAATATTCTTGTAAGACACAGGACGCCCGGAACAAAAGGATTTCATTTCCTGAGGTCAGGAGAGTGATTGCAAAACTTCACTCAAATATCATTATGATGGGATAAAGTAGTTACCAGAATTAATCATATTAAACTAAAAAGATTTAAAAATGTATATACAAAATGATGTGAATTAAAACCAGAGAATAGTCTGTATGCTCTAATTATAAATATATAAACACATGACAGATTAAAAGTTAGTGATAATAGTTATGGAATTAGTATTTGAAGATTGTAGATTTTATTTCTGTATTTTAAGAATAAAATTCAAAGTTTTCACATAGATTTTACGTAGGTCTTTTTCACCTATGCTAAACATAGATGTATGAATTTCCTTTTCCTCACATCTTTGTCAAAATATTTTGATTTTATTTTTATTAATGTTATAATTATACCCTTATTATATGAATGGAACCGGAGGATATTAAGTGAAAAAAGCAAGGTAAATAAAGTCAAATGCCACGTTTTCTCTCTCCTATGTGGAAGTCAAAAAAGAGTAATCTGATTATAGGACAGGGGGTGCATACTAGAGACTGGGAAGGTGGGAAGGGAGGCCAAAGGGAGGTTGGATGATGAGTAACAAAATGCAGCCTGAGAGAAGAAATGAGTTCTGATGTTCTGCAGCTTGGTACAGAAACTAATAAACTGCTGCATATTTTGTGAGTATCCAGACTGGAGAAGCTCAAAGGTGCCCAATACAAAGAAATGAAACAAAGGAAATGGCAAATCACCTGGGTTTGACCAGTGCTTAATGTATGCATTTGTTGAAATATCACATTACACTCCCTTAATATGTGTCATTATAACATATTAATAAAAACAAAATAAAAATTCTCCAACATTATGCTGTCTTTAAATATATGTCTAGAAAAAAACTGATAAGTAAATTAATATATTTAGGATATTTACTTCAGGTGTGAGATTACAGGTGATCTTTTCCTTTTTTTAAACATTTTCCAAATTTCTACAATTTACATTATTAATTTTGTGCACAGAAAATAAATAAAATTTTCATATTTTTTCTTGGAGGCCTGTACTTGAGGCCATGAATTTTTAAATTGAGTAGAATATATGAAATAAGAAACAGCAGCAATTGTAAATTTGCTCATTGTAGGAATCCAGAAAATATTATATGAATATAATGAAAGTAATAGTGGAATGTGTTCATGAAATAGTTGTCATTAATTCACCAAATGGACATAGGATGAGGGCCTGAATGGGCATTAACTGCTCAAAGAAGTTCAGAAAAGATGAATCTGCCCCCATGAAACACTTAGAATTGTTATAAATATCATTTTTAGTCTACCAGCAAGATTGTTGAACTCTGGTTCTAATTTACACAATTAGTCAATAATTTTTATGGGTAGTCAATAAGTCAAATCTGAATAAACAGCCAAAATCCATTTAATGCAAAGTATATTTTAATTTACTTGATGCAGAATGCATGTATCACTCAAACTTTGAAATAGTATTTAAAGATAAGTTTTGCCATTATGGATTCTCACTTTTTCCTGGACCTCTGATTCCTTTTCTTTTTTCCCTTTTATCTTTATGTGTTCTAAAAACACCAAGGTTGTGAAGGGTAAGATGAATTGTTCCTTCTACATGTGATATCTAACTAATGAGGTATATGGAAATGATAACATAACTGATATATATGATATTTAACTAATGAGGTACATGGAAAAGTAACCTGCTCCATGTGATCTCACAAATGCTTCATTAAGAAGCTGGCCTTAGCCGAATGAGGAGGCGCACGCCTGAAATCCCAGCATTTAGGGAGGCTGAGACAGGAGAATCACTAGTTCAAAGCCAGCCTCAGCAATGGCGAGGCCTTAAGCAACTCAGTGAGACCCTGTCTCTACATAAAACACAAAATAGGACTGGAGATGTGGCTCAGTGGTCGAGTGCCCCTGAGTTCAATCCCTGGTGTCAAAAAAAAAAAAAAAAAAGAAAAAAAAGAAGCTGGCCTTGACACTAGGTATATATTTGACTGCATCTGTGGTGCAACTCTACATCACGTACAACCAGAGAAATGAAAAGGTGTGCTCCATTTGTGTACAATGAATTGAAATGCATTCTGCTGTCATGTTTAACTAATTAGAACAAATTAAAAAATTGAAAAAAAATAAAAGATAGAAATGAAGATGCTGGCCTTGGAGAGCCAAGCTCAGAACTGCAGCTTTACTTCTGGATAGTCCACTGTACCAGAGAATCCTTCCAGGGCCCAAGAACCCCTGAGAATACAACCTCTAATTGCCAGTTCTCCACGAGAGGAGGCAGCCCTTGGGAGAACCAACGAATGACTAGAACGTTTCTATAACTTCTGGAGGTCTGTGCCAATTAGATTTCATAATCAAAACCAGACAGAAAATCCTAAACTTGACTTTTTCATCTTCATTATGTACTTATTCATTCAGTTTCTTATAAATCTTGAAATAGTCTGAATATTTTGAAGAACAACTTTAACACTCTTTCACAAATTTCATTTTCCTCCTTTTTCTCCACACCCAACAGAACAGACACAAATGTACAAAGTAACTCAGTTTCATGTTAAAACTGATGTCCTTGGTGTTAATTAGCATGATCAGATTCTTTTTCTTGCCTACTCCAAAAATCAGTAGTGTATCCATTAATGCTTAAGTCTTCTAATACTTAACATTTTTGTAGAAAAGCATAAAAAACCCTGACCTTCCATAAAACAGTCCTTAGAATGTAATTGACCAACAAGAACCTAAGCAGACAAACTTTTTCTCCAGACAGAAAAAAACCTTTGTTACTTGTTTAAATTCCACATACTCAAAATATTTTGAAATGAAACTTTCACTGTAACCCTGTTTTATCCCTTTTTAATAGCAGAGACCTATTTTTCAACCATATAGTTCCTATTTAAGAATTTTTATTGTTTGTCGTTTTATCAGCAACTATACTAGATGGTTTTTATGTATTTTTTGACCTAGTCCTTAGGACAATGCTATGAGATGGGTACACAAGAAAAGGAAACTGGTCTGAACAAGGTAAATGACTTGCCCAAACTCATACTGATTAAAAACCATAGGAACTGTATTCAAATACAGACTGTCGATATCTTTAACACTTCACTCGGTGTCTCTAACAGATTCCAGTTTACCTCTGGAGATCAGCTGTGCCAGAGTTTGCACAAGTACCTACAGCCACCACCTGTAACCACAAGAAATCCATGCAGTCATTTTGCTAAGCTATGAAATGTAGTGTCAGATAATAATTTGTTCAAGTTTCCATTGGACAAGCCTCTAGAATTGTTTTACATTAGAAGTTCTCAGTTACCTTGCATTGATCAAATTTATCATGTTTTAAGGGTGAGTAAACTGATACCAGACAGGCCAAGTCCTAGGAAACAGTTAATAGATTAGTGGTAGAAGACAAGAAGAACCCAAGCTACTGATGCCTCAAATTTTTTCCACCACCATATCTTGCCTTCCATAGGATGCCATGAGATGACTATATACAAGGAAAAATAACCCTAAGGTGACAGAGAATTAATTTTCAATTCATATTTATCAATACCTGTATTGACTCTAAGAAAGAGGGCTGGGCCTGGGTTCAAGGATGCAGAAATTAATTCAGATCCACTGAAGCAAAAACGAGCTCCTGCTGGGTTAGAATAATATCTGAGAAAGTTTGATAAAGTCATAATTAAAAGTGTCTCTAGGTTGGTCTTTAATTAGATTTCTAATCATAGCACAAGGTACACTGTTTCCTGGCAGAGTCTTTATTTTAATGCATTTGCTTTTTGGATCTCAGTTTTAGAGTTAAAGGATTCCTTTGCAAAACAGGGTTCAGATGCTGTGCCTCTTCCTCCCATGCTGATCTGTCTTGACTAGAATGACAACAGCTTACTGTGATCTGTAGTTGATTGCCTCAGCCGTACCTCCAATTTACCTTTTTTGTTCTCAGTTGTGTCTTATCGTATCTCCCCTGAAAAATACAAGGTGAGGTTTTCCCTTCTGTTTCATCCCTGGAAAAGTCAGAGCATTGTTTCAAGGAAATGAGTAACTGACTGTACATAAACCAATCTGACTATTGAAACCACCATCTTTATGCCTTATCCCTGGAGGAAACCCCCAGCAACTCAACCTGCTATCACACTTTCTCCACACTCAAAAGCCTAGAAATTAACTCCGGATTCTATAAATTTTAAACTGATAAATTATAGATATATCCATATATATAGTTTATGAGAACAAATACTTCTGCAAAATATCCTAAAAGATATACCAGTGATCCCTCTTCAAATATCAGAAAGTAATGCTTCAATGATTGTGATTACAAACACGTTGGAGGAAAATGGAAATACAAGAAATTAGATTAAAAATCATCCATTCTAGATAACTTACTATGATTGCCTCTGTAGTTGAGAAGAATGCTCAATATTTTCAGAAACACAAAGTAATCATCATATATAGCTATCAAAATAGTATTTTATGTCATGTATGTTTTCCAAATCCTTATTGACTAGACAATATTATTGGAAGTAGAAAATGTCAAGATGGCACAGATTTCATCAAATGGATACAGCAAGTATTCGCAAAGCTCCAGTACCTTTGAAACTCATGTCAAAAAGCAAGAGGAAGAAAGGGAGGAAGGAAAGAAAGAAATAAAGAAGGAAGAGAAACTTGAAGTTTCTTGGCTGCTGAAGAGAGTCTTCTCCTGCACCCAGATCTACAGTTATAGAACAAGAGGCACAAATATTTCTATCAATTATTCCACTGTTAAGATAAGAAAATGATTTCACTGGAACTGTAGTGTGTAGGGAGGATTCTGAGAACTTTTTAAAGTGATGCATCCTTCTAGCTAAGGGTTCACCCTCCCAGGAATTAATTATCTCTGTTTTTCAAATATTTTTACCTTAGAAACATATATTTAGGAGTACTTATCTATAAATAGCACATCTTCACCTTATTAGATCTTTCCCAGATGTTTAATCTGCTACCAGCCTACATTTCTGATCTGGAATATGATGTGATAAAACATTTCTCCATAAGCCCTTGAGTATCATGAACTGGGACAGGAAGGACTCTCGATGTTGTGTGAATAGCAGCACGGGGTTTCACTTGGGTGGCATCCCTGAGGGAATTTACTCACTATCGTAGGTCATGGAGGTTGTTGAGATACTGAGTCAATTTCTCAACAGGTATTCACCTTGGGACATATTTTGCCCATAGAAATGAGCCATAGAATTTGATACTCTTACAGATAGAATGATATGTAGAGTTGAAAGCTAAAAGGAGGCTAAAATCTTGGTGTCAACTTTTCTAGCATAGAAACGAACTCGACCTTGAATTTCATGGCTTCCCATTGACATGTTAAGAAGGTTAGGAATTCCACTGGTTGTTCAGTAGAAGGAGCCTCACCCAGGCAGAAGATTTTCTTGCAATTTTCTTCACGAGTAATTTCCCCAGGACATTGGAAATTGATACAGCTAAATATTTTCTGACATCTTGCAAATATATATTACAGCAATTACTCTGTAGCCTGGAGGACAGAGTGTCCTTCAACTCACATATCATGAAAGTTGAAACAGTTGCTATATTTAAACGTATGACTAGGCAGTGAATGGAGAACTAGAAGAAGCTGTAAAAACAGCTGCTATTGTTACAGGGCACAGTGTCCTTTATTCTATTAAAATGGTGCATTGTATCAATTGATTTTCATATACAGAAACAATCCTCATTCCCAGCACAAACCCCACTTGGTCTTGCTGGATAATACTTTTTATAAGCTCTTGGATGCAATTTGCTGGACTTTTGTTGCGAATTTTTGAATCTATATTCAAGAGATGGTTGTAGTTTTCATGGGAAATCTTTGATTTTGGTATCAGGACATTATTGGTTTCACTGAATAAATTGAGAAGTATTGCCTCTTATTTTCAGAAATGTTTGTGAAGAAGTGGTTTTATTTCTTTTTTAAATCTTTTGTAAACATCACCATAGAAATCATCTTTATTAAAAAAATTAATACTCCCTCCCCTTTGTCTCTCCCCCTGTTCACCTTCCTCTACTCTACTGGTCTTCCTTCCAATCATTTATTGTTTATTCAACTGGAGATAATTCAATGTGGCATACATACATAGTTTGATCAATTTCACTCTGCAGTTCTTCCCTTTTTCTGTCCCTCCTACCCCTGCTCTGTGGCCTTCTTCTATTCCACTAATCGCCCTTCTATTTTCATGGGATCTCCTCCACACTCCCCGTCTCCTTATTTTGGTCTAGCTTCTATGTATAGAGAAAACATTTGACCTTTGAATTTTTGAGTCTGACTTATTTCACTTAGCATCATGTTCTCCAGTTCCATTCATTTAACAGCATATACCATATTTAATTCTTCATTATGGCTGAGTAAAACTCTACTGTGGACATATACCACATTTTCTTTATCCACTCATCTGTTGATGGGCCCCTGGGCTGGTTCCATAACTTGGCTATTATAAATTGTGCTGCTATAAACATTGATGTCACTGTATCACTATGCTGATTTCAGTTCTTTTGGATAAATACCAAGGAATGGGATAACTGGGTCATATGTTGGTTCCATTCCTAGTCTTTTGAGGACTCTTCATACTGCTTTCCAAAGTTGTTGTATTAATTTCCAGTCCCACCAAAAGTATTTGTTATTTATATTCTTATGTTGTTGTTTTGTTTTGTTTTGGGTACTGGAGATTAAACCGAGGGGCACTTAAGCCACTGAACCATATCTTCAGGCCTTTTTACTTTTTATTTTGAAACAGGGTCTTTGTAAGTTGCTTAAGGGTCTTTGTAAGTTGCTTAAGGCCTTGCTAAGTTGCTGAGGCTGGTTTTGAACCTGTGACCTTCCTCCCTCAGCCTCCTGAGTCATTGCAATGACAGGATGACAGAGGTGCACCACTGCACTCTGCCTTATTATTTAGATTCTTGATTATTGTTATTCGAATAATTGATTTGAAATCTTAGTGTAGTTTTGATTTGCATTTCCTTGATTGCTAGGGATGTTGAATTTTTTTCACATATGTGTTGACCATTTGCATTTCTTTTGAGAAGTGTCTGTTTAGTTTTTTGTTCTTTTTTTTTTTGCTTTTTGGTGTTAAGATTTTTATGTTATTTGTATATTCTGGATATAAATCTCCTGTTAGAAGGGTAGCTAGTGAAGGTTTTCTCCCATTCCATAGGTATTTTGTCTTTTCTTGTGCATTTAATTATTTACTTTGTTGTTCAGAAGCTTTTTAATTTGAAGCCATCCCTTTTATTGATTCTTGGTTTTATTTCTTGAGCTTTAGGGATCTTGTTAAGGAAGTCAGTACCTGTGCCAATATATTGAAGTATACTCCAATAATGAATCTGCTGAGAGAGAAATCAAGAAAACTATTCCATTCATAATAACCTAAAAAAAAAAAAAACTAAAGGGGTGAAAAATCTCTACAATAAAAACTATAGAATACTGAAGAGAAAAATTAAAGAGATCTTAGAAGATGGAATGACTTCTCATGTTCTTGGATAAACAGAATTAAAATTGCCAAAATGGCTATAGTACCAAAAATCTTATACAGATTCAATGCAATACCCATCAGAATAATATGACATTTTTCACAGAATTAGAAAAAAAGTCCTAAAATTCATTTTGAAGAATAAAAGATCCAGAATGCTTGAAGATTTTTCTAAGCCAAAAAGCAATCCTGGAGGCATGATCATACCTGATTTCAAACTATACTACAGAGCTGTAGTGATTAAAACAGCATGGTATTGGCATTAAAACAAACAGGCAGATCACTGGAATACAATAGAATACACAGACATAAACCCGCATAGATACAAGCATCTGGTACTCAACAAAGGTGCCAAAAACATGTTGGAGAAGAGATAACCTTTTGAACAAATGGTGCTGGAAATACTGCATATCCATATGGAGAATGAAACTATACTTCTTTCACCCTGCACAACAAAATTGATCAAAGATGTAGGAATTAGATCAGAAACTTTGCAACTTTTGGAAGAAAGCATAGGCTCAACACTCTACCATTGAAGCCATCTTGATCTGGGATTTTCCTTTGGGGAAAGTTTAATTTTACTACTAATGCAATTTTGTTCTTATTATGGGTGTATTCAAATTGTCTGTTTTACTTGAGTCAGTTTCAGTAGTTTGTGAATTCCAAAGAATTTGTCAATTTCCTATAAGTTATATAATTGGTCAGCATGTAACTGTTCATAGTATCCCCTTATTGTTTTTATTTTTGAAAAGTCAGTAGTAATGACTCCCTTTTCATTCTCATTCCATAGCTTGAGTTCACTGTCTCTTTTTCTAGCAAATTTAGTGGTAGATTTATTACCTAGTAATCTTTTCAAAGGACCTATTTTTGGTTTGTTGTCTCTCTGTTCTATTCTCTAACTCTTGTGTTCCTGTCCCGATCTTTGCTTAGGGTTTAGTTTGGTCTTCTTTTTCCAGTGTCTTAAGGGAAAAGGAAAGGTGACTGATTTGAGATCTTTCTCATTTTTCTTAGATATTAGCAGGTATAAATTTCCTTCCAACAACTGCTTTAGATGCATCTCATAGATTATGGTATGTTATGTATCTATTTTCATTCATCTCAAAGTATTTTTAAAAAATTTCTCCTGTAAATTTTCCTCTTTGACTCATTGGTTATTTAGGAATGCAATGTTTAATTTCTACATATTCATGAATTCTCCCAATTTCCTCCTGCTATGATTTTTAATTTCATTATATTCTGGAGAACATACTCAATATGACCAGTTTTAAAAAATCTGTTATCTTGTTTAATGGCCTAATATATGATGTAACTTGTTGAACTCTGTCTAGCTATTTTAGTCAGCATTTTTTTTTTTTTTGCTGCTGTGTCTAAAGGATCTGACCAGAACAACTGTAGAGGAGGAAAAGTTGATTTGAGGGCTCATGGTTTCAGAAGTCTTAGTGCATAGAAGGCTGGCTCCATTCATTGGGGACTTGAGGTGAGGCAGAATATCATGGCAAAAGAAAGAAGCATCTTACTTGGTGATCAGAGAGCAGAGACAGACAGATTCCACTTTCTAGAAACAAAATATATACCCCATAACCATGCCCCCAGTGAACCACTTCCTCTAGCCAAAACCTACCTGTTTCTAGTTACTACTCAGTTAATCCCATCAGGGATTAATTTACTGATTAGGTTAAGGCTATAACCCAGTCATTTCTCCTCCAAATCTCCTTGGGCTTTTGGGGGATACCACATCTAAACCATAACAATAGCTGTCCCCTCATTATTAAAATTGGATATTGAAGTCTATAATTATTATCTTTGAATAATAATTTTCCCTTTTTTTGTCAGGTTTTGCTTCACGTAGTTTAGGTTCATGTGTATGCCAATTATATCTTGATAAATTGACCAATACATCATTATAAAATGTAATTCTTCCTCTGTAATAACAATTTATGTCTTAAAGTTTAATTTGTCTGATATTAGCTACTAGTAATTAGTACAATCACTTCCAATCTACTTTGGTTTCTGTTTGCATGTCGTACATTTTTCCATACTTTTCCCAGTGGCACATGCCTGTAATCCCAGCTATTCAAGAGGCTGAGGTAGGAGGATCCCAAGTTCAAGTCCATCTTCAGAAACTTAGTGAGGCCCTAAGCAACCTAGGGAAACTCTGTCTCAAATTTTTTTTTTAAAAAAGGGATAGGGGTGTGACTCCGTGTTTGAGCGCCCCTGGGTTCAATCCCTAGGGTGGTTGGCTGGATTGTAAATTAGTACAATCATTAGGGAAAATTGTGGAGAGTCCCCAAGAACATTAAAATATATCTACCATACAAATCCAGCTATAGCACTCCATGGTAATTAAAGAGTCAAAGTCAGCACACTAGAGAGACACCTGCACATTCACATTCATCATGGCACTGTTCACAATGGCCAAGCTATGGAATCAGCCTAGATAACCAGCAGCAGATGAATGGATTAAATAAGTGGAATATATTCACAATGGAGTATTATTCAGCAAGAAAGAAGAGTGAAATTGTGTCATTTTCAGGAAAATAGATGGAACTGAAGATCCTCATGATAAGCAAACTAAGCTAGATGCAGAAATACAAGCATCACATGTTTTCTCATATATGGAATCCTGGTCGGGGGAGACAACATGGGGTAGAATGGGGACTATTAGGGAAGGGAACAGCACTAGGGGAAGGGGATTAAGAGAAGGTTGTGGAGAAGGTGGATACAAAGTACACTATATGCATGTAAGGGAATGTCACAAATAAACCCCTTATCTGATAACATTCATATGCACTCATTAATCTTTTTAAAAGAACCAAGAACCAAAGAACCAAGTCCACATACTTAGAAAATAGAAGGATTAACAAAGCTCATAATTTTAAGCACAATTCTGATTTTTTAAAATAAAGAACAGGTACTCTAGCCTATGTGGTCTCTCATCAGGATATTAATAATAGGATGGCAGTTTTGACTTTGTTCTACCCCATGGTGTCTCCCCCCACCAGGATTCTATATATGTGAAAACATGTGATGCTTTTATTTCTGGGTCTAGCTTAGTTTGCTTATCATGGGGATATTCAGTTCCACCTATTTTCCTGAAAATGACACAATTTCACTCTTCTTTCTGCATTTTTAAAGTCAGCTTCATTAGACCTCCAAAGAATTTGGTGTTCTGGTATCAAAAACCTTAACCAGTGGAGGATATCTTTCTTCAAGCCATCTCAGCATGCCTTTGTCAGATGAAGTGACCAGCTGAAGTGTAGTGTACAAATCAGCTGATCTGACATCCAATGTGAGACATTTGCAAATCAGTAAAACATGGAAACTGCCTTGGAATAGCAGGTCCCTGAAGTCAGGGATTCCAAGGAACCCTGTGCTTATCTTGAAGATAACTCCTCTGGTTCCTGGAACTCTAGATCCAACTGGGTTGGAAACTCAGAACCAAAGAACCAAAAATAAGAAGTGCAGGACCAAGGGACATGACCAGTTCTAAAGCCCTGGTTTTATAGAGTTA
>PVHX01033090.1:0-13343 GCA_004024805.1 Geosciurus inauris
GATTAAATCCCCCCAGATTACTTTAGAATGTGCTTCCTACAAATAAATATATTCTCCGTCATAACCAAAATATGAGCACCAAAATCAGGAATTATTATCACCTTGTCTTAAGATCCTATTCAAATTTAATCACTTATCCTAGTGATGCTTCTATAAGCAAAAGACCCAGGTTGATTTTTTTTTTTTTTTTAAGTACTGGATATGGAACTCAGGGCCTTGTGCTTGCTAGGAAAGCACTCTATCACTGAGCTACATCCCCAACTTAAAAAAAAAGTGTTATTTTCAAACAAGCACTCTCTAAGTTGCTCTGTCTGGCCTCCAACTTTCGATCCTCCTGCCTCAGTCTCATATCACTGGGGTTACATCATGTGCCACCATGTGCCCCTTATGTGTTGAATTTTTGTTGTCACATCTCTTTGGTCTCCTTCATTCTAGAATGTGTCCTCAATCTTCTCTTGATTTTCATGACCTTGACAACTTAGTTTTCCTTTTTTTATATCTGGAATTGAACTCGGAAGTGCTTTACCATTGAGCTGCATCCTCAGCCCTTTTTATGTTTTATTTAGAGACAGAGTCTACGTTGCTAAGGGGCTTGCTAAGTTTCTGAGGCTGGCTTTGAACTTGCAATACTCCTGCCTCAGCCTCTGAGCCACTGGGATTACAGGCGAATGCTGCTGTGCCCAGCTGACCTTGACTCTTCTGAAGATTACTGGCCAATTATTTTGTAGAATGCCCATGGATGTGGATCATGTGATGCTCCTTTGTGATCAGACTTGAGGTTGTGCCTTCTTGACAGAAACAACCTAGAAGTGATTCTGTATTCCTTTCATTGTCTTACTAAATATAGCACAAGATTTCAAATTTTTCTGTACTGATGATGTTCACTGTGATCACTTGATTAGGATCCTGTCTGCCAGGTTTTCCCGCTATAAAATGATGTTTTCTCTTTTATAACGCATCATTTTGTGAAGCAGGTGCTTTGAAACTACGTAACTGTTCTGTTCTTTACCAAGCTTTTTGATTGATTTGTTTGTTGAATTATTTCAAAATGGACTCATCGTTTCCTATTTTATCCAACAGATTACAATCTGTTTCTATTATAATTTTTCCATGCTCAAATTGTCTCTGATTCAGCCAGTGGGAGTCCAACCAAGTTGGCTTCTGTGTCCTTTCTACCTTACTTTTGAGCTCTTTCTTGCTTTTCGGCATGGCAAGACATTCTCTTTATCTGGTACTTTCCAACTTTGGAATTGAGTGTTTGTGTACGAGTCCCTGGCTTTCTTTGGTGGAGGATGATACTCAGAAGTTAGTACCTGAACACCAGGTATGTTCACTACCACTCTAGTGTCCCTGCTCCCAGGCCCTAGCCATGGACAGTGTATTTATTCCTATATTTATCTGTGTACATTGAAAACTATTAATTCATTTCAATATCCAATTCTAATCCAGCAATATAAAAGGTTTGTTATAGTTTCCCGCCTTTGTTGGGCCTGGTGGTGCAAACCAGTCATCTCAGTTATTTGGGAGGCTGAGGTAGGAGGATTGATTGCAAGATTGAGGTAAACCTGGGTAATTAGTGAGACCCTATCTTCAAAAAAAAAAAAGTAAAATAAAACAGAAAGGTCTGAGGATATAGCTCAGTGATAGAGTGCCCTAGTGCCCTAGGGTTCCATCTCCAGTACAATTTAAAAAATTTTTTTAACTCACCTGCTCACTCCTCCTGGATGGAGCCCATCTTTCATCTCTGTTGCTTGGCCTCTCTTGCAGGCCTTAGCTGTGGGGGCTTTGACCCCCATTCTGGGTCCCATTACCACAACACTGTGAGACCACTCTCCTCACCCTACTTAGGCTCTGATGTTCCTTATTGCCAGTTTCTTCCTTGTCTTATCTGGACTCTGATTTTCCCACACTGGGCTGTCCCTCAGGCCTCCATGCGGACACCCCCCCTGCCGGACTTGGGCTTCGACACCCTGTGCCAGGCCACGCTCCCACACGCACACCTTCCCCACCCTGCTCAGGTGCTCTGTCGTTTTTAGTATGACTCAGAGGAGATTTTAAAAGATTCCTCTTAGGTTTATACAAAATCGACTTTGAAAACCCAAACAAAATAAACAGATGTGAATTTTTAAATGGATAGATTAGAGTACTAAGATAAAATTCATTGGTTCTTCTTTCTTCTACTTTTGTACTTTAAGACATGTGGCGGGCCGGAGCTGGGAAGCGAGGCCGCTGCCATCTGGGCCCGCATGCCCACGAAAGTTCTGCAAGTCTCAGGTGGGGCTGGCGGGGAGATGAGGAGGAGGGAAGGGGCAGGAGCTCTTCTGCTTTTATTTTATGATTTCTGATCTTGACGCCAGGGCCAGATGTCCTGATTATGGAATAAATAAAGGAGGGGACAAAGCCAAGGGTTTGGAGAGAGGCAACTGACAAGAGAGGTTTCTGGCAGACCAGGTGACTTCCGGGGGAGGGGGGGAGGAACCAAATGAATCTGATTTTATGTAAGTGAATTTTCTTTCCACCCAGGATAACAGGAAATGTAAACTCTTAGGAAAGATAGAATTGACGATTTCATTTTCTAGTTATCACTTCTCGTCTGCAAGAGAAACTGTACTTGAAAGGCATAGACTAGGGTGTTTCCTGTGAGGGTGGGCAGATTTGAAGGACAGGCTGGGGCTCTCCTCCCTTTGTGAGGCCCCATGGCATGGGGCGGCCATCTAGGGAATTAGGGATTTCTCTAGGCCCTGCCTGTGGGATGGTGGGCCTAGCACAGGATGGGGGCAGGGTGGGGCCTCCACAGTTCCCTAGCTAAATTAGAGAACAAAGCAGGATGGTCCCAAGCTTTGTTTCTTGGCATTTCAATGGGGGAATGAAGATTCCTGGAGGAAGCAAAACCCCAAGTTGTTCTTGCTTTATTCTCTTTTAAAATCTGTATATTCCTGGGCTGGAAGGCAAAGGAAATAAGGTCCTCCTGCCCCCATCCTCCTCCCCTGTTTGGCCATGCTAGGTCCCAAGTATTTGTCCACATTCTAATTAAAGAGGAAACAGATTCTCTGTCTTACCCCAGTTCTTGTCAGTGCAGCCTGCTCTGAATGCTCCACATGGAATCAGGAAAATGTGATTTTGAGGAGAAGCGCTGATTTTTATTGGGCATGACTTAACTCAAGCTGCATCCTTGTATTCCCCCCCCCTCCTTTTTAAGAATAATCACTTCAGAATGATTAATGATGCCTGAAGCCACCCGTCTTACTTCCTGCGGTGAAATGCGGAACTTTTGTGCATGTCTGGGTTTGTAGGAGGGTGTGCTGCAAACTCCCATCCTGTAAGGACAGTTGGGGTATTGTTCAGGAAAGCTGACTCTGGAGGGAAGGAGCCACGGAGTGGGACCATGTCCCCTGCAGGGAGGGAGGCTTTGCTCCAGTTATGGAAGGGAAGTGAAATTGCCTCTCCAAGGTGGCAGAACAAGTTTATTGCTGGGTGAGCTGGAGCCTAATCCTTCTTTTTCTTTTTCTTGTAGGGGTGGGGTGGGAGTTAAGAACAAAGTGGACAGTGCCTTAGACAATAGGTGGGATTACTGAACGATTGCAGTAGAGGAATAGGTAAAACAAAGGGCCACCACCCTACTGGGATGCTGCCACCTTCCTGGATGTCCAGGCTGAGCTTCAGGAATGAACTCCCCAGGGGAGCACCCTGCCTCTCTTCCCAGGAGCACCTTGGGAACATCCTTCTGCTCCTCCACTTCCCAGTAGCAGCAGCCTCTGCCTGCCTCCTAACCTTCTCTTCCAACCTAGACAAGGCTTGCAGCAGCAATGTAGGGCATTGTGAATCCTACTTGCAATGCAGTGTGGATGATTTTTGTTTATGAAAACTAAAACCCAGCCGGGTGCAGTGGCACATGCCTGTAATCCCAGCGGCTCAGGAGGCTGAGGCAGGAGGATCGTGAGTTCAAAGCCAGCCTCTGCAAAAGTGAGGTGCTAAGCAACTCAGTGAGACCCTGTCTCTACATAAAATACAAAATAGGGCTGGGGATGTGGCTCAGTGGTCGAGTGCCCTTGAGTTCAGTCCCCGGTACCAAACAAACAAACAAAAACAATTAAAACCAAGTATGAAATACTGTTGATATTTTCTCTTACAGGATTTTGAGAGTCTAACATTTTGTCATGTAAATGTTCTCCAACCTCCTTCCCTATCCCTCCATGCTATCCTCTGTACTCATGTTCTGAGAAGGGCGTGGTGATTTAATGAAATACAAACAGTAAGTTTTCTTTTTCTGTAGGTCCAAGAAAACAGGATCTTCTCGGCCCACAAGGTGTTTCCTGGAGGAGCAGAGCTCTTCATTAAGAAGGCAGGCTGCGTGGGACCAGAGACTAGCTTAGGAGACGCAAGGGAAGGAAGAAGAAGGGATGCCAGCAGACCTCTGGATGCCAGCGAGTGAGTGTGTGTGCATGTGGAATACACGTGTGTGTGTGCACGCCTTCTTTCGGAACCAGTTAATCCCAGCGGGTGTTTCTTTAAGTGTCTTTAGGATCCTTAGCTTTACCCATTCACGGGATGGATGAAGAACAACATGCATGATCTTTGCAAAGAAATATGAGGGTATGAAGTGTTCCTTCATGATTGTCTTCTATTAGAAAAGTCAGATGGAAACAAAATGAACTTCCCCCAAACCCAAAATCCTATGCTGGCTCCTCCTGAGCTGAAGTGTTCTTAGGTTGCATTTTATAAATCAAGCTCTTGGTTTGCAGAACTATCTAACATCAACTGTGTTAGAATTTGTAAGCAATTTTGGGCAGAGTGCCCAGGGGGTTAGAGCCAGAAGGACTGATCTCTATGTTAACGGGCAGAGCACCTGCCTGAGAAATCTGGGAACACAGGTTTTCTTCCCACGACGCCTTCTCCATGCGAATTAATCTGTTAGCTGGTATGTGTGTTGGTTTATTTAGAAGCATGTGTGCTGACAATTGGCTTCTGACTGTAAAATATGGTCTTGGGGGAGAAAATGATTAATTGCTGCTTTACAGTGCGTGTATGTGTGTGTGCATGTGTGTGTTTGATGACAGTCGCTATTAATATGCATGTGTCTACAAAACTAAAGGCAAACCAAAGGCAAATACTCATTAAGACGTTGGAAGGTGTGAATCAACAAAAAAAGCTCTTGGCGTTGTCTGAACATTTGTGCCCTCTTGATGGACATGGGAGCCAGGGGATTCTCATTTTTTGCTGACTACATTATTTTCAGATATAAAACTGGAGACAATTCACAGCAGAAAAACAATCTCCTTCCCTCGAGTGTTCAGTACTATGGTGAAGCATACCTTCTTTAAAAAAAGCAGGTCCTCACTGTACCAAACTTTTTGTTTTTTTTGTCTTTGCCTAGATCTTACTTTAAAATGCTGTCAGTGGTAGTCAATTCTTCATTCAGTGTGACAAGAATGTAGAGGATGCTTGATCCCTGGTAAAAGTTCAGAATAGTGGACTCAGTGTTTCCAAAATAATAAAATTTAGATCATTTAGAGTTCTGAATTCTGTATTTTCCCAAACTAAGGTACTAAAATAAACAAAACCAAATTAGCATTGCTTCATTTCAGAAAGGGCACTATAAGACAAAACAAAAAACAGAAGAAAGCTTTGCCTCAAAGAGCAAATCTTTAAATGCACAATGATAAAGACTCCCTGTACTGATGGACATGTGGGAACCCCCCTTCTTTATAACAGTGCGCAGGGACTGACATGCTGAAGACCCTTAACCTTGGAAGTGACACTCTTCTTTAGAAATATTATTATAGCAGCAGTGCTCAGAGTGAATTAAAGGGATGGGAAATGGAGCAGGGTGGCCATCTGGAGATCAGGTCGCCCAGGATACAGGTCTACGAACACTCATGAATGCCCAAGTGCCTCTACACGTTACCTGGGGTAATTACTGTCTTATTTCCAGAGCTGGCCCTAGGAGGCTTGTCTCAGTTAGATGTCTATTCCCCACAGTGAGCTTCTGGAAATGGCCAAGGGTTGGAACTTTTACAAAGGTAAAAGCTGAAGAGCTAGGAGAGGAGAACACTGCAGAGACAGAGAGGGGCAGGAGGAAGCTGGAAGAGGAAGGGGGTCAACTCAGACTCTTGAAAATAAAAGGGGAGAAGGCAGAGCCACAGAAGGCAGGCTTTTTATATAAGTAAAGGGTCACAGAGGAGGCGAGGAGGAGGGATGAGAAGCAGCCAGTAGACTACATGATTAGGATGTGAGCTAGCATCGCTGAAGCTGGATGAGATTGGGGGTAGGTTGACCATAGAAATCAGCTTTTCCAGGGGCAGCACTGGGTTAGGAGACGTTTAGGGAGAAAGGGAGGCAGGGGTTATGATGGGATCCAGTTCTAAAAGGCAGCAGAGGGATAGGTTGCTTCTCTTTCTTTTTTCAGTGAGATGATTTGTAGATTCTTTCAATCACTCAACAAACATTTATTGATGTCTACTAAGAAGAAAGGATTGTGCTAAATGCTGAGGATCTAGAGATAAAAGGAGCTGTCTGCTCTTAAAGAGCTCTCAGTCTGGGAAAGTTTTGAGGGAGAGGAGAGGTTAACAGACAGGGCTAATGCTAAAGGCTGAGGGTGGGGCAGGGAGGAAAGCCTGGGGCTCTTGCAACACAGGGCAAGGTGTATTACTCTTTACTGGGAAGGGCCAGTGGTAGGGAACAGCATCGCAGGGATCGATGCCGAGTTGGGCTTTGTAGGATGATTAGGAGTTCTCCAGGCCAAATGGCTTTCTAAACAGATTAAAGAGTGGGTGCCAAGGAATGGAGGGATCTTATTAAGTTGTGTGGCTGGAGTGAAAAACAAATGGATGTGTTGTTGCAGCAAGAGGTAGCTGAGTTTTATACTATATGGAGGAGTTTAGATTTTAATGTGTCAATAAGACCAGGAGAAGCAGCCAGTGGAGCAAAGATAAAATATTCAAAGAAGAGGGGATGACACAGAGGGAGGGAGAGGAGAAATGAAGCGAAGGTAAGAGTGATTTTGAGGTGGGGAGGTGGGATGTGTAGGGAGCTGGTGAGAGGTGGCCTTGGTTCCTGCGCAGGGCAGTTGTGAGACCATCTGGCTGTGAGGGAGAGTCTGGGAGGGGTGTGAGTCTGGAGGAGGCTCACTGGGAATTCTAG
The DNA here is from genome assembly GCA_004024805.1 of Geosciurus inauris. Taxonomy (NCBI): domain Eukaryota; kingdom Metazoa; phylum Chordata; class Mammalia; order Rodentia; family Sciuridae; genus Geosciurus; species Geosciurus inauris. The sequence continues at coordinate 7,141 of PVHX01033090.1, forward strand.
AGAGGAATAAAAGGATTGCCATATTGTCATTATTTGATATTCACAGACCTTCATCAGATATGTAACTGATTCTCAGTGACACCACCAGCCCTACATCTGTTGTGCTTTTAAACGCAGTGTGATTTTCCCTTCCAATATCCACTTTCTGCGAAGGTATCAAGTGCCAGGCATGGCTGTTCTGAATGGGAGCCAAGAAATATTGATTACATATTCTTTGTCCTCTTGTTGAAATTTGTTTGTATTTCACAGAGTCAAACATAACCAACAGGAAAGACTCTATATGGAACACTGATCATTACCATTGGGGGAGCTTTTCAATAAAGAGGAAAATCAGGACATGTGTTTGAACTCATTAATGAGCATCTACAAGTGGATTCTTACTAAATTTTGTATCTCAAAGAGAAGCATGCCATAGATGAGATGGTATCGCTAGCGTAAAGAGCACAGGTCTGGAATCCAGAGGTTGTGGTTTTTGAATAGCTTATATATAATATTAGTCATAATCACATTCTTAATAATCTGTATAATCTGAAAAATCATCTTTGTTTCAGTTTGGATTATGAGTTTTCCTTTCTTCTTCCTCAAACGCCACAATGATATAAATATAATTATTAAAATAAGAGAAGATTTTAGGCTTTGAACATATGGATTTTTTTTAGTTACAAATAAACAATTGTAGGAAATAGTTCTGAATTCTATTCCTATGCCTAGCTTATAAATTGAAATTGACGAATGTATATTGAATCAGTTTGTGAAAAGCCAAGTACCGGGAGGGAAAGGGGAATAGAATATGGGAAAATTAATAGAGACTCACTGTGGGGACATTTTGAAGTAATTAGAAATGGTGAAAGAAGAACAGGTGTAGTAGGAACACTCTGATGTTTGATGCTATGATGACTTTTACATGTAATTTAGATAATCTTTGGCAAGTTTTTGATCAGAATAAAATTCGTGTCAGTTTTCTATTTCTCCCATCAGAAAAGAAATTAAAGAAAAAAAGGAAGATAGACTTTCACAAGGACCATACAGATATGATCTATTCATTCATGCAAAGAATTTTTAGTATTTTAGGAATTAACTTAATGGTAGAAAAGATAATGCCAACTTTTCTCCACCCCTGCCTTGGAGATGTCCATGTCCTAATCCCTCCAATCTGTGTGCTACCTTATAGGGCAAAGGGTCTTGGCAGATTGATTAAGTTCAGGATCTTGAGATAGGGGATCCTGTATTAATTACCTAGTGGGCCCAAGAACCACAGGGATTGTCACACATGGATGGTAGGAGAGAGAGAGTCAGAGAGAGGGAGATGATGATGAAAGCCAAGGGAAGGACAAAGATAGAGAAAAGTCACATCAGCATGATGGCAGAGGTTGGGGTGGTGCCATTATTGGAGGGAGACCACAAGCCACAGAAACTGGGCCTCCAGAAATGAGAAAGAATAAGGGATGGATTCTTTGCCCAAGCTTCCAGGAGGAATGCAGTCCTGTCAACACTTTGATTGTAGCTCCCTAAGACCTACCTAAGGAATTCTGACTTCTAAAACTCTAAAATAATAAAAGTTGCAAGCCATTGGGTTTGTGGTCATTTGTTATAGCAGCAAGAGGAAACTGATACAAACTTACTGAGTGGTCTTGATCCCCTGGGTTTTCTTCCTATGTTCCAAGTATCTTCTATGTGTCCTTAATTTGCTCCCGATTTCCTTCTCTCCTAGGCCTGGACGCTGTCTTTTGTAATTGTTCTTCTAATAATCTGTTTCCTTACTAGATGTGAGCTCCCTGAGGGCAAGGAATTGTCTTATTCACTTTTGTGTCTGAGTTTTGGGTGTAGTGCTGAGTATGGAGGAAGAACACAACCACGGGTTGAGTGAACTAGTCAAATCAATGCCAGAGGGGATATTTTCAAATAGATCAAAAGGATCACATGGATCAAAAGCAAGGGTGTCTGCTTGGTGAGATCTGAGCGTCATCCTTTGATGATATCAACTGAAGATGAAAATGGTTTAGGATGGAATGTGAGGGAGCATCTTTTCATCCAACAGCTTCTTGGTTCCCCCTCTTTTCTTTCCCTGCCTTCTTCCCTTACACTGGTCTGCTGAATGTTTGACAAACACGTCCTGGGGATTTAAAAGTCCATACAATTAAAAAATGCTGAAGAAAGAACATGAGCATGTTCTGGCTACAACTTTTCTCATGTCACTGATCACTGGAGTCGAGGTAGCTGATGGTGACAGGAGGATGCCCATTTCCTCTCTCACCAGGGTGGTGACAGACCTCTCAAAAACACATGTTAGTTTGAAAGACTGGTTTTCTCTGACAGAGGAAGGCATTTCAATAAAGAAAATTAAAATAGCATGGCATATACCCCACAGAATTGAAAGCAGGGATTTGATATATATTTATATGCCCATGTTCACGGCAGCATTATTGAAAGGCAGAAACATGTCCCAAATGTCCATCAACAAAATAGACAACAATATTTGAAGAGGTAAACAGATTCAGTACATAAATATAATAGAACATTATTCAGCCTTAAAAAGACTGAAATTCCGACAGGCTCAGGGGCTCATGTCTGTAAAATCCCAGCGATTCAGGAGGCTAAGCCAGGAGGATTCCAAGTTCAAGGCCAGCCTCAGCAATTTGGTGAAGCTGTAAGCAACTTAGTGAGACCCTGTCTCAAAATAAAAAGTAAAAAGGGAGGTGCTCAGTGGTTAAAAGCCCCTGAATTCAATCCCCAGTAACAAGAAGGAAAAAAAAAAAAAGGAAAAGAAAGGAAAAAAGAAAAACTAAGAATGAAATTTTAATATGTGCTACAACATGGTTCAACATTAAATACACTATGCTAAGTGAATAATCCAGACATGAAAGCACAAATATACTTGTATCCAGAGTAGTCAAATTCATAGAGATTAGAAAGCAGAATGGTGGTCACCAGTGGGTAGGGGAAGGAGAATGTGGCTAATTGTTTAATGGGTAGAGAGTTTCAGTTAATGAAGCTGGTAGAGTTCTAGAGCTAGGTAGTGGTGAATGTAACTTAATGCCGCTGAACTGGAACTGTTCACTTCAAAGTAGTTAGTTAAAATGGTAAAATTTATGTTATATATATTTTTCTGCAATAAAAAAAGTAAACAAAAACAAAAACAAAAACACAGAAACCATGGTTTTGTGGTTTCCCCACATTTCATTCACTTTTTGGTCAAGGGTACACACAAAATAATCAAAAGATGTAGAAGAATTAGAGGAGATTACCTATCAATGTGGTTCCTATTTTGTTTATCTTCCTCTTTCCAAGTGATGGTGAGAAAATCTTATTTAAATAACATTCAAGTACATCCTCCTCCTAAGTAATTTTTTCCTGTGACTTTTGCACACTAATCTAGGAAAGAAAACATGTTTAATAAAAATATGTATTTGCCAAAGTTGCCAAATAAACTTGGTGACCGTGGCAACTCCTTGGTAACCTGGATTTTGCAATTCATGAACACACATTGAATAACACTTCTTGCCCTGGGTCCCCTTACTTCACACAGGAAGTATGTGACCTCCAGGTCCCCAGGCACTCTGAAAGGGAGCTTTGATTGAAACAAAGCAAGCAGTCGGATTCCTCTAGGTGCAGGTAATTTTTGTGGCTGATAGTTGTGTTGAACTTTTCAAAAGCAAATACCACCTGCTTACTCTGGGAATGGGAGTTTGGGTGGAAAGAACACAGATTTGATGGCCACATTCCTTGAGCACTTGGCAGGCTTACAGGGTGATTTCTGGTGAATCATTTTGCCATTCTGTGCCTTCATGCAACGGGACAGTCGGGGTTTGAAGTGGTCCACACTGTATCTGCTAGCCTTCCCAGCACTAGCTAGGATATGTTCCTTTCTACAAATTGGAGCACAGGCATGGTGGGAATGGAAGCATGTCCTCTAATGTAATTTAAAATAAAAGCAATAACAAATCATAATGTCTGAGGGTGAGGGGAATCTCAATTAGATTGTGCTTTTTTTTTGCACTGACAACTAATTTAGAATTTTTTGAAATATCAAATTGCACTTATTTCAAGGCTTTCTTTTTTCTTTCTTTCTTCCATCCCCCCACCCTCCCTTCTTCCTTCACCCTCCCCTTTCCTTTGTCTTTCTTTGCTTCTGTTTTGCAATTCATGCACCTGGGCACCCTACCTTCCATACACCCCCACCCCCACCCCCAGCTTTTAGGTCATCAAATGCTAACTGACCAAAAAAAAAAGCCTGATGAAACCCTATCTGTCCTGCCATGCCACTGTGACCTCAGGCTAGGATTATAGGTGACTACAAGAATAGAGCATGGAGAAGTGGGGGTGCGGAGTTGACAAATAAATAGCTGTTCAAAATTATCTGAAAACAGAAAAGCCAGGGAGGGTGTGGAGGTGACTGCCCTCCCAATATTTCTTTATTGCCAATAGTCCTCCCCAACTTCCACAGGCACAAGCCTGATTTCTAGTTTCTCCTAGGAAAAAATGATCTGGGAGCCCAGGAGAAGAGAAAGTAACATCATGCCTCTTCCTCTTTGAGACAGGTGTGTGGCACAGGTGGGGGAAGGGCTCTGTGGTTCTGTGTGGGAGGCACCTTGCTTCTGGAGACTATAGCCAGGCCCAACGGAATGGACAGGGAAGGAGTGCCCTTCCCCAGGGTTGTGAGGATGTGGCCCTTTGGTCTTCCTAGGTTGACATGATAGGAGTAAGGGGATGGCATGCTGTCCTTGAGCAAAGATTGATCAATGACTGGAAAAATTCTTCTATTAGTGTTTGAAATGTTGCTAAATATTAGTAACAGTAATAATTATAGCTAAGAGGCCAGCTAAGTGGTTTCTTTTTGGGGGGGGGTGTGGGTTGGTACCGGGGATTGAACTCAGAGGCACTCGACTACTGAGCCACATTCCCAGCCCTATTTTGTATTTTATTTAGAGACAAGGTCTCACTGAGTTGCTTAGCATCTCGCTGATGCTGAGGCTGGCTTTGAGCTTGCGATCTTCCTGCCTCAGCCTCCAGAGCTGCTGGGATTATAGATGTGCTCCACCGTGCTTGGCTAGCTAAGTGTTTTTATGCATCACATGTTTTACTCCTATGATGCACTACTGTTCCATTCTTTTTAAACATGTGAGATAGGCAAGCCGTAATTATTATTGTTGTTACTGTTACTTAGGTAATAGTAACTCACTGTTGAGGCCGCCTCCAACTTTTGATTCTTCTGTCTCTGCCTCCTGAGTAGCTGGGATTGCAGGAGCATACCACCATGCCAGTTAGGTATTATTATTATTATATGCAGGGTATATCCTGTTAAAGATACACTTAGGCACATTAAAATCCTGAAGAGGTTATTTGAACAGATAGAGACTTCTGTATTGGGTGGCTCCAAATTGTAGGTGGTTTGGACTCCAAGAAAAGTGAGGGTGGGGGGAGCTTTTACAAGGTAAGCGTGGAAGCACCTCAGAGAAGACACATGACTGTAAAGTCGGGCAGGGGCCCCAGTCCCCAGTCAGAGGTTATTAGCTGGTGGTTTCTGATGTGTAGAACAGGCTATGACCATTTGTGCTGAGCTGGGTTTCTAGAGCCGCCTCAGTCTAATGGCCTCCCAATTAATTATTTTAACACTTCATTTTACATATTAAAGCTACAAGAAGTTATTTGCTTAAGGACAGGGTGACTAAAAGGCAGACGCTTCAAAATATGTCTACCTATGACTTCCTCCTTTTACTCTTTGTAACACTGTTGATTCTTATATTTTACCAAGAAATAACTTGATCCACTGTGAATGTCGGGAGGAGGATCTCAGGGAATTGCTGTAGTAGAAGAGAGAGGAAAGCAGGTTTCTTGGAGCCAATCCCACGTGGGGCCCACTAAAGCAGGCAGGCCTTCCTTCCCACAGTCCGGTTGCTCTGATGGCATAAAACAGGGATAGTTTAATTTATTGGGTTGAAGGCGTGATAGTAAAAAAGAACAATTTTGAGGTGTGGTTTTCTTGAGGTGACACGGAGGTATATAAATGCCAGCGCCCGCGCCAGCACAAAGGGAAACCGAGTCAGGCGAGGGAGCCGCGGATGAAAAATCACTCACACACACACACACCACTAGGCAAGAGACTCTTTATTGAGCTCACACACACACAGCATAGCACAGCACAGCAAGAGAGACTCTCTTATTATTGAGCTCAGGTCCCTCTTTATATATGCTAAGAGGCCCTT
>PVHX01033091.1:0-13349 GCA_004024805.1 Geosciurus inauris
ACCTCCTCTTTCCATACCACACCACTCAGATCATAGTAACTGCCATATATGTTTGAATCAGTTCCTCAATTAAAAAGAATTTTGCCATCTTCTGGACATAGATGTTAAGAACAAGGAATCCAGGACCCTAGTGTTGCAGAAAGTAGGCTCTTCAAATTATGGAGATTTTCTACTGCGACATTTTGAAAGCTGGAACATGCCATAAAAATTTGATTTAAGGCAAATTTCAATTTCCTATGTGTGTAGTGTTTCATGTATGATGTGTGTGTGAATGTGTGTATATCTGTTAATCTCATGGTGATAATGATTTTTACACCCAAGAGAAAATGTAAGTACTTTTATTTCCACTTCTACTTGCCTACCCTTAGAACTCAGTCAGCTTTACATGTATATATACATATATATGTATATGTAAAATATCTCTATGCATACATACACACACATTCAGACACATACACACACATTTTTGGCAGTGTTAGAGATAGAGCCCAAGTCCTTGTGCATGCTAGCAAGTGCTATACCACTGTCACACACTCAGTCCCTGCAAATACATTTTTTAAATATATTTTTATTAGACTGTAATATATGCTTAGGAAAGTATAGAAATCCTAAATGTAAAGTTAGAACAATTTTTTTAAAGACAATAGAAATGTAACAAAAATAAAATCATAAAACAAAATTATCAATAACTGAAATTATTCTCGTGTCACTAACTTCCTGTTTTCCCAATTTATGGCATCATCTGAATGTCTGTGTCTATCCAAAATTTATCCATTGAAATCTTAACTTCTATTATGAAAGTATTAGAAGATGGAATATTTTTGTGATGTTATTAGGTAATGAGGATAGAGATCTCGTTAATATTATTATAGTCTGCATGTTGATGTCCCAGCAAAATTCCTATTTTGGAACCAAATACTCAATATAATAGTATGAAGGGGAGGATTTTGGGGGGAAATGATTATGTTATATAGTCTTTGCTTCCAAGAACAGAATTAATTCCCTTATAAAAGAGGTTGAACAGAGTATCTTATTTCCTCTACCATTTCTATCATATAAGAACACAGAACAAGTGCACCATCTGTGTGGAATAAGCTCTTAATAGACACAAAATCTACTCACCTTGATTTTAGACTTCCCAGCCTCCAAAACTGAGATACACACCATTATTTCCCCTGATTTTCATGCACTAGGGTCTAGAAAGACCTATTCTACAGACTTTACTGTTCTTTCATCTTGCAGATGACAGAAAATGGAACTTTTTGGCTTCCATGCTTGCATGAACCAATCCTTCATTATACATCTCTCTCTCTCTCTCTCTCTTTCTCCATATATATATATATATATATATATATATATTACATATGTCCTATTGGCTCCCTTTCTCTGGAGAACCCTGACTAGTTTAAGTAATATTGAATATCATTGTATTTGCATAATTAAGTAATATTGAATATCATTGTATTTGCATAATTATAATCTGTAGATACTCTTAAGGGCAATGTCTGTTCATGTCATTTGACCATTTTCCAATTTGATTACCATTTTTTGTACTTTTGAGTTTTGAGAGTACATTCATTATACATTCTGGATAGGATGCCTTTGTTGAATATGTGGTTCACAAATATTCTCTCTCATTTTCTATAGCTTATTCTCTTCCACTTAGTAGGTTCTCTTCTAGAGCACAACTTTTAGATTTTGCTGAAATATAAGTTATAATTTCCATCATTCATGCTAATTCCCTAATATAGCATTCTACTATGTTCAATGTGCTATAAATACATCTATTAATTAGTTTGTTTATTTTGAAATGAACATTATTTTTAAAAAATTCTAACTCTCTAATAAACCTTCCTATATTTTTCTCTTGTCTTTCTAATACAAGATCTAGAATATATTAGCTCTGTTTTTATTGTTTTTCTCTTGCTTTTGGGTTTGTGATCCCAACTCAGTACAAGCAAATTTTTGGTGAAGAAAAGGAATTAATTCATTATAAAAATTATAAAAAGTTCCATCTAATATTGCTTTCCTGTACACATGGCTTCCAATTTCTTCTGGTGAGCAAATTGTATATGGAGCCTGTTCACTTTAATCTGAATACAGACCAATTTAAATAGGAGTTTCATTGCACAGTTTGTAAGGCTTGATTGACTTTTGGTTTGACACATTGTGATTCCAGAGTTTAGACTTTCATCTAAAGTCTGACAATGTCTCTACCTTTTGCCTGAGATCCTGCTATGATAACTGAGATATCTTCCCCTGGCTGGTCCCGAGCTTTCTTTTTCATCTCCTCAACAAAAACAAACTGTGGAAAACTGTATATCATTTTGCAGAGGACATCAACTTACTTTTATAGCCCCCTGCTACTAGTAGTTTCAGAATTTGGTAATTTTCTTGATGATAAAATCATATGCATTCAAGGCTCATTTTTCTGCTATGCCCTTCAGACTGAAGCATTGAGGTTTCTAATTTTCTCTCTACAGTTTGGTGATAAACTTCGCATTTATATCTGTTTGTTAGTAACAACTCTCTTCCCTCTGATGAAGCAAATATTGTTTTTTAAGCCTCTTGCCTTAGGGCATTAATGGCAAATTCTCCTGAGGGGTGGGTAAAATCATCTACTGATTTTCAACTCATCTCTTTGGTTTTCCTCTATCCAGAATCTTGACCCTCTAGTCCTTGACTTTTAAGTAGTATATTATGCTTTTAAGTAGAAGTTATTGTCATTTTATAGGGATTTCTATTGCCTTTTTCCTGTATAGGTTTTGGTTGGCTTCAAAATATTTTATTCTTTAGTCTAGAATTACTTTTGAAACATTGAAACAATAGTGCAATCAATTTTGTTTATGGTTGCATCATGTGCAAGGCTACTCATATATTAAGGTTGCAAGATAAATTTCCTGTTTTTCACTTCTAAGTAACAAACTGCTTCTGTGGGATAAAAAAGTGGAAGTATCTCCTTATGTGTGTAGTCATCATGTCATTTCTTCTTTTTAATCTAAATTTATATATTCTGAGTGTAATTGAAAGTGCAAGAGGAAAATTATTTGATTCTAAATAATTTGAAGCCATTTAACAAATTCCTGATTAAGTTGCATTTGCTACTCTATATAATTAAACTTTAATGATCACTCTTCAGCTAATTTCTATATTATAACAATTTTACATATTATGACAGATTAACATGAATAAACTCTTGACCTATTTGCATATTTTAAGATAAACTTCTTAGAACTGGGGTGTAGTTCATTTGCTAGAGTGCCTGCCTAGCATGTAGGAGGCCCTGGGTTTCATCATAGAATAATTGTGAATATTTTCTTAAAATGCATTTTTAACAAATTTGTGGAAAAAATGAAATGTCATAGGAAAATAGGTAAAAATTTACATTCTACTCAATTGGTTGAGCCATCCTGATTTTCATGGCTATGTTTACAGAAGTGAGAATGTGGTAAAATACCATGAACAGTTCTGACTTTCTAGAAACATTTCCTTTAGCTCTGGTATTTTCTACTATGTAAAGCCTTTCCAATTGAGTGTATGCTATAAAAGTAACAAGTGAAAAATTTATATTTAAACATTCAAATGTTTTATATAATGCCAAGAAACTGATTCAATTGGTTTTGTTCTCTTAATTATTCTATTATTCAACTAAATTATTCATAGCACCCATTTCTTCCAATGTTCAGATGAAGGTCATAATGTTATGTGCCTGTCAATTTTCATATTATTATTATTATTAAATATTTGAATGAGTTAAAGCTATGTTCAGTTTTTAATGTAGCAGTTACTGTAAGTGCACTGAAATGGGATCTCAAGCCACTGCAGAAAATAGGGCAAGTAGTTAAGAACAAGCTGAATGGAATGTGAACAAATCAACAAGTTAGAGATACACTGTTAACATTGCTTAACATTTGAGATACATTCTAAGAAATGTACTATCTTGGTGCAATCATCACAGAATGCAGCTATACAAACCTGAATGATATATACTCTACATTATATCTTAGAGTTTAGATGTATAGTTTCATATGTATACACACATATGGTTTCTTGAGTATTTCTTTAATATGTATTTGTGTGCATATGTACACAAACACACACCCAATATGCCCAATACACTACACACACACACACATACACACACACACACACACACACACACACACACACATCCTATCGCTCCCAGGGCCATGATGAACAACACAAGATTGAATCAAGCCAAAAAGGGAAAATTATTCAATCAAGAGATAAGGTAAATATAAGATATATAAGGCTTCTGCTGGCATAATCTGGCATACTATTTTTCAGTAAACATTTTTTTAATAAGTAGAAGCATCATACTCTAATAATAAGAGTACAGTATGTTAAATACATAACCCAGTTATATAATCATTATTTAACCTTATGAAGTTTATTGTATATACATAATTTTGTTTGTATACTTTCAGATGACTGGAAACACAGTAGGTTAGTTAACATAAGCATCATCACATACATGGGAGTAATATGGTGTTCTATAACTTTAAGAAATCTACAGTATCACCACGCAATAGGCAGTCTTTCTTCTTCATTATAAATCTATCAGACTAATATCATATTATATGCTCTGTATTTGAATGAAATATCATTTTGTGGGGCAAAGTTATGGTAAACATAAAAAGTCAATTTCATCTAAAGAGATATTTAAATAAAATTAGTGAATAAATAATTCAAAATATAAATAGTACCTCGAGTACATGTGATGTGTTTATATTCCCTCTGCTCTTTTGTTTTCAGTCCTATTTAGACAGGTGATGAATTAATCCATTTTAATTTTTTAAATAAAAGACAATTTAAAAACTAAAGCATGAATTATGTTAGTATTCTAAATATATTGAGACATCGAGGAGGATATTTTGAACAATAAAACTCATGCTGTTATCTGAAGTATAAAGATTATAACTTTAGGCAGATCAAACCAGGAAACTTCAATAAATTTATAAGAAGTTATGTCAAGCTAGATTAAATGAAAAAATAAATTTAATGTAGTAAAATATAATCACAGAAAAAATAAATAACATGAGCCAATGATAATTGTATACCTTTCTCACTATTTTCATGCATATTAATCTCATTGCCAGTTTGATACACTCTCTTGCAGTTAGACATGATATAATAAAGACTTCTATTTTTCCACTTAGGATGATACTATGCTAGATTACCGGTATTTTACTTGGTGTATTTTGAAGAATGCACAACAAGAAGTTTAATAAAATTATACATTTTTATCCACTCTTCTGCTTGTACAATGCTATTACAAATGTAGATTCAAGTTAAATTTTCTTCAAATTTTCAATAATGGGTTACTAAACACAAGAAACCTATGAAAGTCAGATAGAGAAGAGTTTAACACTGAAAAGTAAATGATGCTTATGTTACATACCCATCATATTACAAGAACAGACACAAGTATTGCCTTCCAATTCATACTCCAAAGTATGTACCAATTTAAAATCCTATATCTTTTGTAAATGTAATTGGGACCCTTGTATTTCAAAACTATAGTATGATTACTTTTTCTTTACTATAATTCATAGCTACAAATTCTATTGGACATTTTGTCACATATCCTAATAGAAAATAATGAGTGAAAAAGATGACACAAAACATGAAAGAGCACAAAAATGAAAGCATTCACTGCTTTGATGTTAAGCAAATTTTACCCTAAGAATAGGAGAGTTTCTTTCAGTCTTAGAGACCTTAAATTTCTTTCATGTAAAATCTTAATAATCGACTTTCAAGAAATGAAGACATAATTTGGAATTTGATATTGATGAAATAATTCATTAACTTCAATAGCTTCATTCCATAATGGCCTTTACTTTGAGCATAAGTAGCAGATAATTTTATGGGATTGAAAACAAGTCATTGGAGCTGGGGTTGTAGCTCAGTGGTAGAGCACTTAACTAGCATGTGTGAGGCACTGGGTTCGATCCTCAGCATTGCATATAAATAAATAAAATAAAGGTCCATTGACAACTAAAAAACTATATAAAAAGAAAACAAGTCATCATGCATACATTTAGTTAAAATACTCCTAAAAAGGAATATAATATGTAGAAGGATATTTCTTTTATATTCTTTACCTTTATTTTATGTTTTATACTTGGGACTGAACCCAGGATTGCTTAGCCACTGAGCAACATCCCCAGCCCTTTTTTATTTTTTATATTTTGAGAAAGGATCTTTCTAAGTTGCTTAGGGTCTTGCTAAGTTGCTGAGGCTGACCTCAAGCTTGTGATCCTCCTGCCTCAGCCTCCTGAGTTGCTGAGATTAGAGGTGTGCACCAGCACACCTGGCTTTACCTTCATTTTAGATTAAAGATTTTTGTTTGGAAATTTGAAGGTCCCTCATAATGAGAAAATGTACATAAGCTAACATGTTTGAGATTTGTTCTGATTAGTAATGATTTGTTTATTATCTACAAATATGTCAATTTCTCTATATGATGACTTTATTCATGTATGTAGGTGTTATATTTTCATGGTTCTCCAAAGGAAGATTGGGCCAGCATTGAAGAAGGAAATAAAATATTAGAACATATTCCAAAGATTATTTTCAGGTTGATCAGGCTTTCATTCTCTATCTTCTATAACTGGAAAATAAAAATAAACATTAACATGTTCTTGAACCATAGCAATAGGCAGAATACTTTGTCCTTCTAAAATGACTCATTGTCACCTTGCAACACCAGCCATCCTTTAAAAAGTGTCCAAAAATAATGCTTATTGGTAGTCATATAATAATTCTTTATAATAATTCATTTTTTAATATTTTTGTTGACAGTCTTTTATTTTATCTATTTATATGTGGTGCTGAGAATTGAATACAGTGCCTCACACGTGCTAGACAAGCACTCTACCACTGAGTTACAAACCCAGCCCCAATAATAATTCTTAAAATTACTATAATCTTAAAGATCATCAGAATTAACCTTGCATCCAATATACAATTATGTCATGCAACAGCTCAAAAAGTTGATTGTTCACAAATTCAGCCTCTAGTTAAACATGTTGACTGAAAAGATGCTAATTCCCAAGGAAGCTTGTTTCACTGTTGGACAGATCTACATGGAAGATGTAAGAGGGAATAAGAAACATGGAATTGAATGAGGAACATTCTTCAACTGAGCTGAACATAAAATCTGCCTTTTTGCAACTATCACCTATTGATTTGAGGTAAATACAAGTACAATAACAAAAGAACTGGTTGGAAAATGCTGAAAATTTCTGCTTGGCCCAGGACCTCTGTGAGCTAAAATACTATCTCTCAAACCACAAGACACCAAACAGGCTATAAGAATACAGTAAAGGCAATCACAACAATATCTTAACATTTAACCTCTAACTGTCTCTTAAATGCCTACATTTTTTTATTTAATTTCCTTAGTCACATTACTTTATATGTCCAGAATTTCATCCCTTAGGGAAATTAAATAATGGTGAAAATTGTGCCTCTCTAGAAACTGAAAGCAAAAAATAATCTACTTTCTCTAAGTAGTTGTATAGCTTAAATATAGGATTATAGCTTTGTGTTGACAAATTTTCTAGTCTGACCTGAAGGTGCACATGGTACTTTAATTATGAATTTCACCAATATAAGCATGAGACTGAGTTCAGCAGCTATATATTTTAATAGCATGTACTTCTACTTGTTTAGAATGAACTTTATGATTCATTCTAATTATAAAAAATTAATAGGCATCTAATTAAATGCATTTTTCAATGAGTCTAATTGTGTGAATTAATATGTGAATAAATGAATAATCAAGGGAAAAGCATTACATTGCAAATGGCAAAAAGGTCTGAATTCATAGGTAATTATGATGCCATTAAAACACCTTGACCTTTCCATTTAGTTGCAAACATATTTCTTTGAATTGAAATCAAGAATAAGTCATGAAAATTAATTTTATCAATTTAACCATACATGATAGTTGGTTTAATAAACTCATCAGGTCACTGGCTTTGGAGCCACAAAAATAAAACCAAGAATCATGTGAAATGCAAAGAATTCAGTAAATTCCCATAAGGAGACAGCCTAGATTGAGAGTTTTTGCTATACTCAGGAGAATCAATTAGGAGGGAAACATGGTGAATTAAATAGTATATTCTGTATCATTATTATGTTTGATTATGATAATCTCGAATTTTCAGGGGTTCACATAATTTTTTGTAATGAACAAATTTTTCAGTATGGTGTAGTGAAGAATTTGATTGATCTTCTCATCATATGCTATGGATTGATAAGGTATGAGTGTCCCGAAAAGGTTCATGTGTTAGAAAATAGGAAAAGTAGTAGGACCTTTAAGTGGAACCTAGTGAGAAGTCTTTATATAATTGGGATAGCATCCTTTGAAGAGATTAAGATAGTTTTAGAGGCACTGTTGTGCTTTCAAAAGAGTAACTTGTTATAAGAGCAAGCCTAAACTTCGGATCACTCTCTTGCTTCCTATTTTGAGGTATGATCTCTTATTTCCATGTGTTGCTCCATCCACAATGGGACCCTCACAACAGCCAGGGCTATGCTGTTTGGAATTCCAGAGTCTATGACTGAACTAAATAAGCCTCTTTTCCTTATAGTTAGCTAACTGCAGTTATTTAATTACATTAATGCAACATGAACTAATATACCATATTTATAGGCAAATAAGAAATGTTTGCTTATAAATTGTAAATAGTATGTTTAGGGCACTATGCTATGTATTATAAAATTTACACTGATGATTAAGTTTGATTTTTTCAGAGCTCACAATCTCGTGGCAGAAAGGCAGTATTTTACATTATAGTCAAATCCAAGCAGAATCTGAAAAGTACCATATTTCTTCACTATTTAGAAAAGTATCTAGAATATAGTAGGCATTCAGTCGTTTTGATTATTAATGCTATTATTTTTGTCATTGGATAATAAATAACAATAATTGATTCTACAGTAATATATTAGGTCCAAATGATAGATTTCTATGATGGTCAAAATCAGCACTTCTCTTCACTGCTGACGCTCCAATCTTAATCTTATTCATCCACACTCTCTCACCTGGACTGTTAGAAAAAGTCTTCATGGGTCCCCTGCCTCTTCCTTTGCCTTCCTACATATTTAGAAAAATATAATTACCTTTAAAATGTATGTTCTATCAATTTATTCCCATACTCAAAATCTCCAGTGACCCCAGTTTAAATAAAATTATTACTACCCATAAAAACCTTAACATGTCCTAAAATACAGTACAAATCTGCGTTTCTACTATATCCCTGACTTAGTCTTTTACCTCTCTTCTGTTCATTTCTGTAGTTACAATAGCCCAATTGTAATTTCCTTAAAAATGACAAATATACTCCTGCCTCAAGAATTTCATCCATGCTGTCCTGACTATTCCATCTTTCTCTTTTCCCAAATATCATCATGACTAACTTGATTTTCAGTACTTGAGATTGAACCCATGGGTGCTCTACCACTTTGCCAC
This sequence comes from Geosciurus inauris, assembly GCA_004024805.1. Lineage (NCBI taxonomy): Eukaryota > Metazoa > Chordata > Mammalia > Rodentia > Sciuridae > Geosciurus > Geosciurus inauris. Next base: position 9,503 of record PVHX01033091.1, read on the forward strand.
ATCCCCAGCCCTCTTTATTTTGAGACAGGATTTCATTAAGTTGTTCAGAGCCTCACTAAGTTGCTGAAGCTGGCCTGAAACTTGCCGCAGTCTCCCAGTTCTCTGGAATTAAAGGCATGTAACAACACCCAACTAATTTCATTTCTTTTGAGTTTCTGTGCAAATTTCTCTTTATCATGGTTTCCCTTAATAATCCTATGTAAAATCACATCACAGACTACCCATCTTTAATTTTCAACGTGGTACTAAATGCAAATATTGTAATTTTGTATAAATTAAACAAATATTGTTAATATCAAAATGCATTTCACTTGAACTCTTCCTCAACCCTACACTATTAACTCTTTGACAGAAATCATAACTTTCTTTTTTATTGATATATTTTCAGCAGTATAACAGTGCTTGACTTATAGTGAGTTTTTGATAATGAATGGTTGATTGAATTACTTAATGATCACTCCAATAGCATATATTAAAGTTTAAAAAGTCATAAATTCTAGTCAAATCCCTAGTAAAATTGATTTATCGGTCTTTGTTTTGTTTTCCCACCTATAAAATGGACATTAACTGCTGCTTCATTGTGAATTATATTTTTAATTACTTGGGTATTTCATCTTTTTATGTCATATGCTGGTATTACACTAGATACACTAGATTGTAAGTACTTGTAAGGAAGCAGTTATGTTATATCATTATTTTATATCATCCAGCCATTTTTCATGCACACACATTCACACAAAAACTCAGAAATGTAGGTTTTCTAATGTTCATTTAAAGAAGGGCAACATGCTTTGTACTTTAAATCTATACTTATTAAATTATCTTTGGTGTAGGAAAACATTTTTACCAATATGTCATGAAATAACACTTCTGTAAAACACAATAAATACAATGCATTAATATAAAAATTATAGGGAAAATAGATATGGTTCATGCCTAATTTTTAAATTATTGGATTTAAGAGACAAAGTCTGCTGGACAAAATTTTTAACACTGCCTTTCAATTGCTATACTCATCACAAACCAAAATCAAACAGGTATTAAACCTCTATTAAAACTCTACAAAGCATTTACATACTCTTTTTTTTTTAAGTAAACCATATCAGAGAGGTCAGGTTACCTAGGGAACACAGTTTAGATAGTAGATAAAGACCTCCAATTTTGAATCAGGCTGGTTTGCTTCAAATACATAGATAAAATTTTTCTTCCCTGCTATTACATAATAAAATATAAAATTTACTTAGTGCTTACTAATGCAAGGCACTATATTAAATACTATGTGTGTTTGTGTATACATAAATAGCATCCAAAATTACTTTTATTAATATTTACAAGAACAAACTGGTTGTTTTCTATCAGTATTTCAATATGTGGTAGTATTTTTCAACTTATTAAAGTCATTATATAACCAAACCCTTATATCTACTACATTTTGCTTTCTGCCCACTGATAAATTTCTGAGTTACTTTTCCTTGTCTATCAACTACTTTATTTCCCATTTTCTTTTCAACCTACTCAAATTTGACTGCTGCCTCACCACTCAAACAAAACTCAGTTTACTAAGGTCACCAATGAATTCCATGATTTTGAAATCTAATGCATCTTTTATGGATTTATTTTATTTGATCTTGCAGCAGCATTTGATGAAGTTGATTGCTCCCATCTTTTCAAAACATTTTCTTCCTTTGTCTTTGAAGACATTGTGCTGTGCTGATTTTATTCCTGCCTCTCTGATTTAACTTTTCTGAGTTCTTCACTTCCTCTTACTGGGCCTTACTTTCTGTGTCTTAGCTTCATTCTTAAATATTGTGGTTCTTTTGGCAGATGTATTGAACTCTCATCTATTCCATATCTAAATCCACTTCCTGGGTTGAATCATATTCTCCCATGGCTACAATAGCAAACTAGAAACATTTTTTAAAAATGTATACTTTAAATCTGCTCTTTTCTCAGATCAGCACATTTGATTAATTTTATTATATTAATCATTTTTTACATTTTCTATATTTTATGATGGTTTGGCTTCTTACAAAGCTTGTTGGATATGGAGAGACTATTTGCCCCAGGGCTATCCAATTGAAGATAGCAAAGAGCCAGTCTGGGAGCAAATCTTTCATATGAAAACCAATCAATATAGCATCTGTAGTCCCAATTACTTCTTTCTCTCTCATACACCAAACCAATATTTTCCTTTTCTGAAATCATCTAGGGTCAAGCATCAAAGTGTTAGAGAACATTCTTACAATCCAGAGCTCTTCAGAATTATTCACATAGGCTAATCATAAACCATTTCCTTCATTCTACCTTGTTTTTTACAGTGAAACCTCAATTAAGACTCTGACTCAGGATGCAGGATTTCTCCTAGCTCATACCTTTTGCCACCTGACCAAAACCTTGTGGGTTTGTGGTCCTGGGTAGCATATGATGACTTCCTTTTGGGCATCTGCAAGTACAATAAACTTTTTCCAAGCCTTTTTCTTGTCTGTTTCTGTGGCTATACCAGGATTACCAAACCATGTATTACAGTTACATTCTTAGTAGATGTATACATAATTATACACCTTACAAGAATATTCAATTCCATATATACAATATTGAAATGATAATTTTTCTTTCCAAATTTATTTCTTCTGCTAGTATTCTTCATGTTAATAAAGGGAAACATATTCTTCCAATAAACATAATTGAGGATTTTTAAATCCATCCTTGCCTAACCTACTTTCTCCACCCATCATTAATCATTGAATATTTCAGTAACAGATTTATCACCAAAACATGTCTCAAATATTATTCACATCTTTTTTTATTTCTACAGCCATCAATATTATCTAGGACCCAATAATATCTGTAATGCTCTAGTTGATTTCCTTGTTTGTGCTCTTACTCCTGTTATTCCAATATATTTTCTACATAGCTGCCACATAATCTGATTTTAAAAGAGTAAGATTATATTTTGTTTTCCTGAGACAGACCTAATTTTAATCTATTATTAAGTTTAATAGTAGCCCTTACTTTCTATTCAGTGAGACACTATATGTAATATATCTTTATTCTACCTAATATCCATTAAAAGATGTATTGAACCATGACAAAGTAATTGATTGACGATTTTTTTATTCTATTAAAAACAGAAAAACATATTAAATACAGTTTCACATACTGAAATTTAAGTGTAGTAAACACTGAAAAAAAGAAAACTTAAATAAGCTCTATGGTCACACAAACTTCTCCCAAGAGGCCCTTTCAGGATTATGGTGCAAGCTAAAACATTCTGAACATACAATAGTGTACTTTTGAATTCCAGTAATAGACAAATATAAATAGTAAAAATCATCAAAAATCTATATTTAGATCCTATAGAGCTTTGACCAAATGATAAATTCAACATGCATGAAAAGAAATTCCATGAGAAAAGACAGAGAACACCAAGAAGCTGAACAATTTTCAGAACTCATACAAGACTGAGAAGCATTTTCAATAGCATGAATGTAAAGGCCTCCTTCAGTACCTAGGGAAATCAGTAAGGACAACAAAATGACAAAATATAAGAAGTAGATTTAAAATGGACTCAAGCTGGGCATGGCGGCGCACACCTGTAATCCTAGCTGTTTGAGAGAATTCAGTGGGAGGATCACAGGTTTGAGCCAACCTGAAAAAAATAGTGAGATTCCATCTCAAAAATTAAGTGAATAAATCAATAAGTAAAATGACTTAAAGTAAAGCACACTTTTGATTTATTTTAATAATTCTTAAAAGTAAGCTTCAAAAAGTTTGAGCTAATGCTCAAAGTCCTTTAATAATATCAACTGTTTTGGAAGAAATGTAGCAAAATACAGATGACAAAAAT
>PVHX01033092.1:0-13349 GCA_004024805.1 Geosciurus inauris
AATCCTGTTCTCCTGAGTCATGTAGCTAGCCCACCCTATAATAACCTCTGAAACCCTCACTTCGGGGTCACTCTCTGAAGGAAAGGAGAGCTGACCCCAATCGATTGGCCTGTGTGCCTATTTCCTCAATAAACTTTGCTGCTTCTGCAGAGTTGTCTGGGCTGCACTTCTTGGGGAGAGGTGCGGGTTGGATGCAACAGTCTCAGCCTCCTTAAGTACTGGGATTACAGGCTTGCACCACTGCGCCCAGCTGTATCTAAGACTTTTAGTGCCCTCATATTGAAACATTAAGACAGATCGTCTCTCTATCTATATTGGAATTCAATGTAACAGTCAACATTAATTTGTTAATCTATAGCACTCTGGTATCAACTGTATTAAAAGAGCTCATCTTTATCAATGAAAACATGACATATTTTTCTGTTTTAGGGGTAGCTGACAAAACTAACTTTTTTTTTTTTTTTTGGTACTAGAGATTGAACTCAGGGGCACTTGACCACTTGAGCCACATCCCCAGCCCTATTTTGTGTTTTATGTAGAGACAGGGTCTCACTGAGTTGCTTAGTGCCTCGCTGTTGCTGAGGCTGGCTTTGAACTCGTGATTCTCCTGTCTCAGCTTCCCTAAGTGCTGGGATTACAGGCTTGAGCCACCGCGCCCAGCTCAAAACTAACTTTTAAGAGGCTTATTAGGACTCATTGGAGTTGGTCTATAAAAATGAGCACTGATTAAATGTGAAGTTTGTTTGGAATGAAACTTGCTGAGAGATAACATCTTTTACAGCAATTGGTTTTCACTCTCTCTCTGTGCTATAATGAATACCATACCTGAATCTCTCTTGTAAATATTTGCTTGTTCAAATAAAAGAGAAATAAAAAAATTACTTATTCTTGTACTAAGAACAAGGAAGTTCATGAACATGAATCATTTGGTGGCACAATGATAGACTTTAACTTCTGATGTCAATCCTGAATGTTCATGTTGGGCCACAGAAACACCAGAGGGTTACTGAATCTGCTCCCTGACAAACTCTGGGCTGCATTTTTGGGACCAAATATTCTGCTTTAGATGTAGAAATCGAGCCCAGGGAAGTGAAGACAGTCATTACTGCTTTAGATCGAGGACATGCCCAGAGAAATGATTAGAATTCTTGAGTCTTAACAAGCTGTATGGTCCCTAGGTCTGATTTTTGCCTAAATTAGGTCATAGAACACAATTCTGACTGGAAGAGGAATCTTACTCTTTAAAGTTTAATCTCTACCTGAAAAATGCACACAAATCAGTTTTTTTTTTTTTTTTTTACAATATCAAAGTACTACGTGCCAAAGGGAAAATGTTTAAAAAATTTCTCTTCAATATTAATCTTGTTGGATTTAAGGTACAATGAAGTAACTAGCTCTAGAGCTAAAATGTATAGTATTTAAAAGTAAAGTTGAATGGTTTTTAGCTCCTGTTCAAGCTACAAAGGCTCTTACTAGTAATTTAGAGTGTGTCATAAAAGACTACCAAGTCTCACACATCAGCCAAATCATTTATTAGAGTAGGAATTTTAAAGATACAAAAGTACCTATATAGTTTTACTGACTGAGACTCCCAGAAAGCACACATTCGTCTTTTATATTTCACGGTGAGTGATTCATTGATGAGTTTCCAAAATGTTTTACAAGGAATTATTTCAGAGTGGTCAAAAACCCTTCAGTGATGCTGCTTGTCCCTCTACCTACTTGATGACAGAGAGTGGAGATGTTGAGCTAAAAATAGTCACTTCAGTCCTTTACTGTTTTTAAAAGAAATACAGTACATACATGTAATTCAGAATAAACACATTAACTATTACAATGAGTCATAGAGAACTTATTTTGAAAATTTCTGCTGTCTCAAAAAGTACATTTGAGGGGCTGGGGTTATGGCGCAGTGGTAGCGTGCTCGCCTAGCACGCGGGAGGCACTGGATTCGATCCTCAGCACCACATAAAAATAAAAAATAAAGACATTGTGTCCACCTACAATTAAAAAATAAATATTTTTTTTAAAAAGTACATTTGATTTTTAACCCACTGTATTCTGATGGTTCTGATTTTTGCCTGTGCTAAAATCACTTTCACATTTCTTGGGAGTTGGAATGTGAACCTCCTAGATAAATTTATTGGTGTCCAGAGGCCCAGAGACACCATGTCATGGAAAGGACAGACTTATTTCTTAAAGAATAATGGAAGCTGGGCATAGTGGTGTAGACCTGTAATCCTAGTGGCTCCAGGGGCCAAGGCAGGAGGATTGCAAGTTCAAGGCCAGCCTCAGCAATTTAGCGAGACCCTGTCTCTAAATAATATAAAAAATAGGCTGAGCCGGGAGCGGTGGTGCAAGCCTGTAATCCCAGCATTTAGGGAGGCTGAGACAGGAGAATTGCGAGTTCAAAGCCAACCTCAGCAACGGCGAGGCGCTAAGCAACTCAGTGAGACCCTGTCTCTACATAAAACACAAAATAGGGCTGGGGATGTGGCTCAGTGGTCGAGTGCCCTGAGTTTAATCTCTAGTACCAAAAAAAAAAAAACAGGCTGGGGATGTGGCTCGATGGTAAAGCACTCCTGGGTTCAATCCCAGTACCAAAAAAAAAAAAAAGGGAAGAGATACAGTTTGAATGCTGAAATACTGACACTTATAAGATATTTAAATGGTTTATGGGAATAGCAGGGCAGAATCCTTAATCCCAAATATTTTGTGCTTCAAGTTCTGTTTTTCTAATCTAATATTTAATTTTAAAAATATTTAACTGTTAAAAAATATGGAGAAGCAATACATTAATCCATTTAAGGAATACATATTTAGAATCTACTACTTGCCAGTAAATGATCTCCATGTTTAGAAAATATTCAAGAACCGTGCAGAGCATGCCTGAATTCAATCCCTGGTTCCTCCCCAAAAAAGAACTACGCAAGCAAAATTTCTGGCTTTGGAGAAAATGTTCTAGCAGAAAAAACAGGCAACAAAGAATTACTGCATTCTCCAATAGGCAATAGGCTACAGGACCCTGTGTACAAACAAGGGGTGGAATTTAGCTGCTTTTTTAAAGTGGGCAGGGAGACAGAATACATGAGTATAGTCACCTGGTGGTGGGGTAGATGCAGTGGGGTGGTCAGGGGAGCCCTGATGGCATCAGAATTCTCTGGGGTAAGAGGCAGAGTGGTCAGTGGAAAGTGAGGAGGGGTAAGAGGTGTTAGAAAAACTGAAGGTGAGCCGGGCGTGGTGGTGCACACCTGTAATCCCGGCACTTTGGGAGGCTGAGACAGGACAATTGCAGGTTCAAAGCCAGCCCTAGCAACAGTGAAGTTCTAAGCAACTCAATGAGACTCTCTCTCTAATTAAAACACAAAACAGGGCTGGGGATGTGGCTCAGTGGTCCAGTACCCCTGAATTCAGTCCCTGGTGCCAAAAAACAAAAACAAAAACTGAAGGTGTCAAAGTTTTCTTTAGTGCAGGAAATAATGTAGCACTCATAAACATCCACTGAGATTAAAGGGACATTTTGCCAGATTTTGTTCAGATTTTTTTTTTTTTAAATAAAGAGCTACATAAATAGTCAAAGTAACTCTGCACTCATCGTTTACCCCTCTTCCTTCCCCAAGACTGGTGTACACTGTCTGGAATTGGAAGTATATGATAGCTAGGCATAAGGTTCATATTGCTATTTTTTAAATTGGATTTGAGCTAGGCACAGTGGCACACACCTGTGATTCAGTGACTTGGGAGGCTGAGGCAGGAGGATTGCAAGTTCAAAGCCAGCCTTAGCAACTGAGTGAGGCCCTAAGCAACTTAGGTTGACCCTGTCTCTAAATAAGAAATAAAAATAACTGGGGATATGGTTCAGTGGATAAGCACCCCTGGGTTAAATCCCTGGCACCAAAAGTAAATAAAAAGGATTTGAAGCTGTTTGTATCTCTGAGTAACTGAATTTAACAGATATTCCCACTCCCTGGTGCTTAAATGCTTTTTATTTTCTTTTGAGGTAAAACATATAGAACATAGTATTTATCATTTTAACTGTGAGTGCATTGCATACATTCATAATGTCATATAAACACCCTCACTGTCTGTGTTCAGAACTTCATCATCTCCCAACAAATGCTGCACCTATTAGTAACTACGCTTCCCTCACCAATCCCTACCAACCTCTTTTACTTTTGGTCTCTATGAATTTGCTTATTTCAATAAGTGGAATCATGCAATCTTTTCGTTCTTCTGTTTTTAGCTTATTTCATTCAGCTTAATGTTTTCCAGGTCTATTCATGTTGCCAAATACGTAACAATTTCATTCCTTTTTTTATGGCAGAGTAATATTCATCACAGTCTCTAAAGATCATAAAAACTTACAACAGTCATAGCAGGGGTACAGAAGTGCTAAGGACTAAAAACACCCGGTGGCATCCTCTTTTTTTTTGATCATTTCCGTTGTCCCTAGCACAAAATCATTCTGTGAAAATTCTTTTTGAGGTATTTCTTTTTTAAAAATTTATTGTAATTAGGTATACATGACAGTAGAATGTATTTTGATTCATTGTACACAAATGGAGCACAACTTTTCATTTCTCTGGCTGTACATGATGTAGAGTCACACCACATGTGCAGTCATACATGAACCTAGGGAAATGATGTCTATCTCATTCCGAAATTGTTCCTGCCCCTATATTCCTTCCCTCTCCTCCCTCACCTTTGACCAATCAAAATTCCTCCATTCTTCCCATGCCCCCCACCCCCTCATTATGGATCAGCATCCACTTATCAGAGAGAACATCCGGCCTTTGGTTTTTTGGGATTGGCTGACTTCACTTAGCATGATATTCTCCAGCTCCATCCATTTACCTGCAAATGCCATCATTTTACTCTCTTTTAATGCTGAGTAATATTCCATTGTGTATATACACCACAGTTTCTTTATCCATTCATCTTTTGAAGGGCATCTTGGTTGGTTCCACAGATTAGCTATTATGAATTGAGCTGCTATAAACATTGAAGTAGCTGCATCACTGTAGTATGCTGTTTTAAAGTCCTTTGGGTATAGACCGAGGAGTGGGATAGCTGGGTCAAATGGTGGCTCCATTCCGAGTCTTCTAAGGAATTTTTTTGAGGTATTTCATTAGCATCGTCTGTAAGCCGTACTGAATGTCATCTGCTAAGGCAGGATCTCGGTCACTACTAAGAAAACAAGAGCTTGGAAGGCTGCCAACCTCCCCGCCTCCCGGCTCTGAGGCTGTTCTTGCTACAAATGGTCTCTGCTGGGCTGAACAGGGCAGGTGCAGAGGGAAACGCAACTGGATATCAATGCAGCTGCTGCTTGCTGACCGGGCCTGCCCCAGCAGGGAGTGGAGAATAAACGTTTTGGGTAATGTATTCCATAATGTCCCTCTTTGGGGGGAAATGGCCTTAAAAATGGCAGAGCCACAAAAAGAGAGAACATGAGTGGCAATGGCTGCTCTTTGCATAGCTTTGCATTCTGTGCCTTGATGAATTTTTGAAGTTTGAAAGACTTGGATTCTGTAATAACAAATCTTAAAGTTTGGTTATTTTATCTCACAAATTGTCATGTTGCAGAAGAGTTCTTCCCTCAGAAGAACTAATGCTTTGAAAATGTTCTAAAATTCTTGCAATACACAGTATTGTATTTGTAATGACAAAAAATATTAAGACTTTTGTTCTTGTAGACTTTTGTTCTTGTAAATTGTAAATTTACAATTATGTAGGGTTTCAATATAGGAGCCTGTCTTATTTTTTCTTCTGTGGAGTAGTATACCCATGACAGAAGAAAATACGTTCTTTTTTTTTTGGTACTAGGGATTGAACTCAGGGGCACTCGACCACTGAGCCACATCCCCAACCCTATTTTGTGTTTTATGTAGAGACAGGGTCTCACTGAGTTGCTTAGCACCTCGCCGTTGCTGAGGCTGGCTTTGAACTCGCGATTCTCCTGTCTCAGCCTCCCTAAGTGCTGGGATTACAGGCTTGAGCCACCGTGCCCAGCTAGAAAAAAACGTTCTTTTTGGAGGCTTAGTGTATGCCAATGCCCAAGTAGGCTATTCATATACTTCTTCAGTTAGTTTTTTTTTTTAAATATTTTTTAGTCATCAATGGAACTTTATGTTATTCATTTATACGTGGTGCTGAGAATCAAATCCAGTGCCTCACCTGTGCTTGGCAATTGCTTTACCACTGCATTTCAACCCCAGCCCTTCAGTTAGTTTGTGTGTGTGTGTTTTATGTAGAGACAGGGTCTCACTGAGTTGCTTGGTACCTCACTGTTGCTGAGGCTGGCTTTGAACTTGAGATTCTCTTGTGTCAGCCTCCCAAAGTGCTGGGATTATAGGCGTGCACCACCACCCGGCTCAAAGCTGTTGTTTGTATTTCAGTACTAAGAGTAGTACCCAGGTATACTTAGTATTTTTTTTTCCATATTTAGTATTATTGTCCAGTGCATTTTTTTTTGGGTAGGTACTGGGGATTGAACCCAGGGGTGCTTAATCACCGGGTCACATCCCCAGCCCTTTTTTATATTTTATTTAGAGACAGAGTCTTACTGAATTGCTTAGGGCCTTGCTGACTTGCTGAGGTTGGCTTCGAACTCATGATTCTCCTGCCTTAGTCTCCTGAGCTGCTGAGATTATAAGCAGGTGACACTGTGCCTCTTACCATCCAGTGCATTTAAAATTTATTTTTTAGCAGGGTACGGTGGCGCACACCTGTAATCTCATCGGTTTGGGAAGCTGAGGCAGGAGGATCATGGGTTCAAAGCCAATCTCAGCCACTTAGTGAAATGCTAAGCAACTCAGTGAGACCCTATCTCTAAATAAAATATAAACAAGGGTTGGGGATGTGGCTCAGTGGTTAAGCACCCTCAGGTTCAATCTCCAGTACCAAATTATGTCTGTCTGTCTGTCTGTCTGTCTGTCTGTCTGTCTATCTATCTATCAATAGATAGATAGATATAACCTCCAGTTGGCTTTGTAAGTCTCCCATGAAGCTGCTGCTGTATTTTGGAGCCTTGGGGTGGATGGATGAGCAAGGACGGGACACTAGGCATCTCCTTAGGTCTGATTGGAATTCATGCTCAAACTTTGGTGGTCAAGGCACTTCCAGTAATTCACTATCCTATCCAAGAGGCCCTACTTACTAAGGAGACACACTGAAGTAGAGCATCAAATACTGGGACAGCTGATTTTGCTGTTGAAAGTAACAATAGAAGCCCAGAGCTTGGCTCTTTAGGAGAGTGTGGCTGGAACCAGACAAGATCTTGAACTTCACAGTGAGAAGGCAGAGCTCCTGCTGACTCTGCCAGAGGCATATGGCTCTCTGCAAAACACACCTGGGGCATAGGCAGCCACATGGTTTCATCTTCAGAGCAGAAAACATTCTGTAACAAGACCTCAGTTCACAGGAAGTCATGTCATCCAGACTGCTCATTAGCCAGTGAGTCCTGTCACTGATGAAGTTGCTCAGATAATTGCACTTAGTGTTCTTGCTGTTTAAAAAAAACTCAGTGCTCAATTTGTATCCACTTCCAGAAAGGAGAAGACATCATTTGATATATATTTCTGCATATACTTACTTTCAGGTTTCCTTTAACCATTCTTATAATTAATATTTTGCCTTAATCACACTCTCTATTTCTTTCTTTTTTTTGGTACTGAGGATGGAACTCAGGGGTACTCGACCACTGAGCCACATCCCCAGCCCTATTTTGTATTTTATTTAGAGACAGGGTCTCACTGAGTTGCTTAGTGCCTCGCCATTGCTGAGTCTGGTTTTGAACTCGCGATTCTCCTGTCTCAGCCTCCCAAAGTGCTGGGATTACAGGCATATGCCACTGCACCTGGCTCTCTCTGTCTTACGGCATTTGGGCATTCATATATGGTGCATTTCCATAAATGGCTTCAAGTTCCTTTCAAAACAAAACAAAAAAAACCAAAACAAAAAATAAGCCAGGTGTGGTGGTGCATGCCTGTAACCCCTGTGACTCCAGAGGCTGAGGCAGCCGGATTGCAGTTGGAGGCCAGCCTCGGCAATGTACGGCCTGCTTCAATATAAAAAATAAAAAGCGCTGAGAGTGTGGTTCAGTGGTAAAGTGCCTCTAAGTTAAATCCCCAAGTACAATAATAATATAATAATTAAAATACATATTTCTTCCAAACATGGCCTTCTTAAGAGGTCTACAAAAGGTTTTGTCTCTTTTGTTGGGCTGCGGATTGAACCCAGGGCCTCATATGCGGTAGGTAGGCACTCTACCACTGAACTATATCTCTGTCATCTATTTATTTCTGATTGCTGATGACTTCCACCTATGGGTCCCTATGAATTCATGTAGCCTTGTATAACATCACTACTATCTTGTCCTGTTGCATCTGAACCCCAGCTTTTTTTGTTTGCAAGAATCTCTCCTCTTTGCCTCTTTCTTTTCTATCTCAGCCTCACCTAGCTATTGCCTCTGATTAGAAGGCTTGAGAAATTTTTTTTTTTTTTTATACTAGAGATCGAACTCAGGGGCACTCGACCACTGAGCCACATCCCCAGCCCTATTTTGTATTTTATGTAGAGACAGGGTCTCACTGAGTTGCTTAGCGCCTCGCCGTTGCTGAGGCTGGCTTTGAACTCGCGATTCTCCTGTCTCAGCCTCCCTAAGTGCTGGGATTATAGGCGTGCGCCACTGCACCTGGCTTGAGGGATGTTTTATTTTAATTTTATCTCCATATCCATTTACAAGAAATGCATCTTCTTGTAAATGCATCTCCTAAATATTTCGGAAGCCATCCTTGTTTGTTTATTTTTCTCTGGTGCTAATTTTGCTCAGTTCTTTATTTCTCTGTCAGCCAATGTCAATAGGTTCTTTATTTTTTATCTTATTTAGTTTTACTTATTTTTGAAACAGGGCCTTTCTTTGTTGTTTCAGGCTGGACTTGAACTCTGGATCCTCCTGCTTTGGCTTCTTGAGTAATTTGGATTATAGCTGTGCACCATTGTGTTTGGCTTTTTGTTTTAAAAGGTACACTTTTAATGGACAATTTGTACATTTTGGTATATTTTTTTTTGGTACTGAGGATTGAACTCAGGGGCACTCGACCACTGAGCCACATCCCCAGCCCTATTTTGTGTTTTATGTAGAGACAGGGTCTCACTGAGTTGCTTAGCACCTCGCCCTTGCTGAGGCTGGCTTTGAACTCGTAATTCTCCTGTCTCAGCCTCCCTACGTGCTGGATTACAGGCTTGCGCCACCGCGACGAGCTCATTTTGGTATATTTACAGAGCTGTGCCTTCCTCACTATTATCTAATTTCAGAACTTGTTCATACTCAACAAGAAACCTCACACTCATTATTGATCACTCCTGCCTCCCTCTTGCCCGGCTCCTTGAAACCACTAATCTGCTTTCTGTCCCTACAGATTTGTCTGTTGTAGACATTCTGATACATGACTGACTGTTGTAGGTCTCTTGTGACTAGCTTCTTTCACTTAGCATGTTTTCAAGGTCCATCGTGTGTAGTACGCATCCTTACTTCCTTACTTTTCAAGGTCAAACAATATTTCATCGTCTGTACCACATTTGTTTATCCATTCATCAGCTGATGGACAGCGATAATTTGTTTCCTTATTAATTAATTTTCTTGCCCCCTTGACTTCCACACTCCAATGCATAATCTGCATGATATTCAGAATTATCTTCTTGAATGGTGCTGACCTCAAAAGGCTACCAAGGTTCCAGTGGCTCACCTTCAGAAAGAAGTCTCCTTTCTGCCGAGCGCGGTGGTTCATGCTTGTAATACCAGCACTTTGGGAGGCTGAGACAGGAGAATCGCGAGTTCAAAGCCAGCCTCAGCAATGGTGAGGCACTAAGCAACTCAATGAGACCCTGTCTCTACATAAAATACAAAATAGGGCTGGGGATGTGGCTCAGTGGTTGAGTGTCCCTGAGTTCAATACCTGGTACAAAAAAAAAAAAGTCTCCTCTCTACCTCGTTTCAGGCTCACGGTGTCCTTCCATGGATTTCCTGTGTGGGTGAGCTCAAGGGCCAGGCTCCTTCCCTGGCTTGGACCTCTGCTCTGACTGGAGCACCCGTCTCCTTCCAAATGGTGACCTCCTTTTGGCATCCCCTTGGAAGCCTTCCCCAAGGCCTGCAGGGAGAAGATGATGCCTCAGCACTTTCTACCTTTTCCTTTGTTAAAATACTTACAATTCCAACCAGGCATAGTGGCTGTGATCCTGGCAACTGGGGAGGCAGGATTGCAAGTTCAAGGCCAGCCTAGGCAGTCTAGTGAGGCCCTCAGCAATTTAGGGAGTCTTGTCTCAAAATAAAAAATAAAAAGGGCTGAGGATGTAATTCTTCTCCGAGAATTACCCCTCCGAGTTCAATCCCCTGAAAACAACAACAGCAAGAAAAACCTTATAATTCTGGATGACAGTCATTTATCCTTTATCTCACATAGCACATGAGACAATCTCATGTTTCTTATCTTTCTTTTTTCTGTGCCTTTGCTGTGACTGACTCAAAGAAGTTGTATGCACAGTGATCAGTTCATTAACACGCTCACCTTTGCTTCGTCTTACTTTGAAACTTTTATGGAGTAATTTAATGTTCCTGATGCTCACTCAAATTTTCCACCTGGGAATGAAGCCAGTGACTGAGACTGTTGCTCCCCCCTCCCTAGGAAAGAAAGCTGAAATGAATTATCTGATGCTGAGGGTGAGAGGCCTTCACATACATTGTCTTCCTTGCAGCTCATGGTGTCCCTGCGTTTGGCAAGGATTGCTGTCCTAATTGAAAACAATTTGAATGCTTTATTAATACCCATATTTCTCTTCTTAGCAACTCTGAGAAAAAAAAGAAAAAACTCTGTTAGGTAGGTGCTGTTATTATAATACCCATTTTACAGATAGGAAACGGAGGCATGGGCATTGAAATAAATTTCATCAAATTCTGTAGAACTTAGTCTGGCTGAGCGACTACACTTCTAAACACTATGTAAATTTTCTCTTTGAAATAAAAGCAAAATAAAGACAAGACCTATTCACTTTGTTATAATACTCTGCTACAAATAGGTATGTGTGTGTGCATTTTTTATTTTTTTAATTTTTATTTTTTGGTACTGGGCGTTGAGCTCAGGGATACTTGACCACTGAGCCACATCCCCAGCCCTATTTTGTGTTTTATGTAGAGACAGGGTCTCACTGAGTTGCTTAGTGCCTCGCTGTTGCTGAGGCTGGCTCTGAACTCATGATTCTTCTGTCTCAGCCTCCCAAAGTGCTGGGATTACAGGTAGGCGCCACCGCTCCCAGCTCTTTTTTTTTTTTTTTTTTTTTTTTTGGTGATACTGGGATGGAACCCAGGAGAACTTTACTATTGAGCTACATACCCAGCCCTTTTTACTTTTTATTTTGAGACAGGGTCTCACTAAGTTGTCCAGGCTAGTCTTGAACTTGCCATCCTCCTGACTCAGCCAGAGTGGCTGATTACAGGTGTGGGCCACCACAGCCACATACCATCATACTTTGGAAAATGACATTTTTCAGGGGGTAATTTAGTTTCTGATCCTAAAAGAGAGAGGGTTTTAATTAACTGTAACCGTCTGTAGAGAATTCCACATTCCTGTAACCCAGTTTGTCTATCGCTGAGCTGCTCTTAATTGTTAGACTATTTCCCTTTTCTTTGGCTTTCTTATTCAGTCACAACTATTTAAAAACACATTTGACAAAAAGCAAATGTGCAGAAATGCATCCTTGAGTGCTACTATCTCTGCTTCTGTTCAGATAACAAGGTCATTTTCAAGACCTTAAGTAAACAAACAGCATCTCAAGTAGCTCCTGAGAGTGACTCCACACTCACTGCTGGGAAACAAGTGGTCTTGAATGTGAAGAAAAGCAAAGATAAGATCAGATCTTTGCACTCCTAGAGAATAAAGCATAAAAGGAATTTTAAAAAGCATTTTATTTAAAGAATTGAAAATAAATACAAAGTTATGATGGTATCTGTGATAACTGTAATTATATGGAAGTTTCAGTATCATGAATAACTCCTAGTTACCTTTCATAAGATGTTGGAAAAATGTATCCTTTCTGTCTTTTATTTACCTCTGTGAATGCTTTAGTTTCCTGAGTCAGATTCAGGACTCTGAATTTTAGCCTCACTGATGATAAAGTGGCAATTTTTCATAGAATCTGAATTGATCCAAACCAAATGATGTAAGTATAATGAAGAATATGAAAGAAAGCCTTTTTAATATGAAGATATATAACTCCACCTCCAAGTAGCTACCACAAAGCTATTTATTAAAAATTGCATGCCTAGCTGGGCATGGTGTGGTTGCCTGTAATCCCAGCAACTGGGGAGGCTGAGTTAAGAGGATGGAAAGTTTGAGGCCAGCCTCAGCAACTTAGTGAGGCACTGTCTCAAAATAAAAAAATAAAAAGGGTTGGGGATATAATGCAGTAGTAAAGCACCCCTGGCTTCTATTTCTAGTACCAGGAAAGAAAAAATAATGTAGTCTGTCCTTGGCTTGACAGCTTTGTTTTAGGAAAGTCAAATGACCCTTGGAAGTAATATCTGTTTATTTCTCCTTCTCCTCCTTCTTTTTTGATTGGAAAAATTAAAAGCATTAGCATAAACAGAAAAAACTGACCTTTTGTCATTTCTCTTGTAAAACTAATAATATGACTGATAATGGGGAAATCCCCTTGAAAGCTGGGCGTGGTGGTTCACGCTTGTAATCCCTGCATTTTGGGAGGCAGAGACAGGAGAATCCTGAGTTCAAAGCCAGCCTCAGCAACGGTGAGGCACTAAGCAACTCAGTGAGACCCTGTCTCTCCATAAAACACAAAATAGGGCTGGGGATGTGGCTCAGTGGTCCAGTACTCCTGAATTCAACCCCCAGTACCAAAAGAAAGAAAGAAATCCCCTTGAACTCCTCTCTGGTCCCTTTTCCCTTAATTCTTCCCCAGAGGCCACCTGTGTGATAGTTTGTGCATTTAGTATGTTGGTGCATGCTTTTAATTTTGCTACAAATATATTATTTATGCATAGCTTACAAGTACTGTTTGGGCATGCTTGCAAGTTTGCAGAAATGGTATTGCATCTTGTCATGCCAGATGGAACTACCTTGATCTTACAGGATGAGAGAGGATGAAATTTCCTTCAATTACAACTCTTTGTTTTGGAGACTGTTCGCTTGAGTAAATTTTAATCACTGGAGCAATCAAAGCAGCAAAGGAGAATTCCAGGATGAACACTTTGGTGACTTTATGAAGTTCTGCTAGAAAAGGACACTGGCTTGTGGTTATCTCTTACCTAAGCTTGCTTTCAAAACATTTCAGACATAAGA
>PVHX01033093.1:0-13341 GCA_004024805.1 Geosciurus inauris
CTGTAATCCCAGCACTTAGGGAGGCTGAGACAGGAGAATTGCGAGTTCAAAGCCAGCCTCAGCAATGGCGAGGCGCTAAGCAACTCAGTGAGACCCTGTCTCTACATAAAACACAAAATAGGGCTGGGGATGTGGCTCAGTGGTCGAGTGCCCCTGAGTTCAATCCCCAGTACCAAAAAAAAAAAAAAAAAAAAAAAAAAAAATGTAGCAGTTTATGAAAATTTTGATTTATTAGCTTACAGTTCTTTAGGTCACAAATTCAGATATGATGTGAGTGTGGCTAGGTCTCTACTCAAGCTTTATAAGGCAAAAATCAAGGTGTTAATCAGCATTTGCTAATATTGGGAGTATCTGTGTTTCTAAGCTTTTTTACTTTTTGGTCAAATCTCATTTCTTGCCACTATAACATTTAGTGCCCTGTTTCCTTTCTAAGAACAGCACTCAGCCCCCAGTGTCTACCCATATTCCTTGCTATAAGGCTTCATTCATCTTCAAAGCCCAAACAGAGAATATACTTAGGTTGAATCTTTGTTACCTTTGAATCTTTGATTTCCTCTGCATCTGACCTTTAGGTACAGATTTAAAAGGCTTACAAAATTAGGTCAGGTCCACTTAGATATCTCTAATTTAAGACAAAACTAATTTGAAACCATGATTACATCTGAAAAAATCTCATATTTGTGGGTTCCACTAATGATCAAGAAGAAGAGAGTATAAAAGGGTGGGGCTAATGGAGGTCATGTTAGAATCATGCTTTTCCCTGAGTTCCAATATCTGTCATTTATGACCTACAGTTTCATGCAACCAGTGAAAACTTCAGAGTGAAATGAATTCCTAAGATAACACTATTTTGTGATAAAAATAATGAGTCAACTAATGAAAGTAACAATTTCATTCAATACTATTAGACGTATTGAATAATCATTTTAGAAAGAAATGCTGTATACTGTAAGGAATAAGATCCTCAACAACATTCCTACCAGAGACACCATGATAGGATCCTTAGGTATATTTCTTAGAACATCTTTCAGCATAGACTGATGGAAACACACCAAAGCACAGTTCAGCAAAAGGAATCACATAAAGCCTTCTTTTAATAAATTGGCATGCACCATACTTGGCAGTTAGTCTTAATGCAAAAGCAAATATCAGATATTAAAGTATTGGTAGTAGGTTAATCAAGTGAAATCACATTAATGACCAGGAAAATAGTATAATGGTGAAGATAATAGTGTTGGCATCTGAGGCTAACTAGTAATACTACAATTTGCCTAATGACATTTAATGAATCATTTTAAAAACACTACCCCTGACCAATAAAGCACATCTTCAGACTGCAATACAAACATTCTGACTTGTGACCTTTATATCTTCATATCATTCAATGATGTCCTATATTGCCACCTTATTTGAAGTTTAGATTACACTTGTCAATGAGTTCTAGATCATATATCTTGCAAAGCTTTTGAAAGGTAGTTATCAAGAAAATGTCAGATAAGACTTGACAATGATAAAGATTATTAGTTTTAAATTTTTGATGTACTTTTGTGATATTTCTGTTAAAAATCTTGTCAATGGTTCTCTTGATATCTTTATTTAAAAATGTTGAGATACTGACAAAACCACCTCATTTTCAAATATTGTTATGCCATTTATTTGTCCCCTAAGCAAATTGACTAAACAATCTTTAGACTTTCACATTTGTGTCTAACTTGTAGTTACATACCATAGTTCTAAGCTTGAATTGAGTATAATTGTCAGAAATGAAGATTTAGTAGTTTCAAATAAACCTCACTTTGATAGTGTAGAAATGCAAATGTATTACATATCTGTTCCACTCCTCTGAGTTACTTGTATATCTAACTACCCACTTGAAATCTCCTCTTAAAATTTTATGAACATCTCAAATTTTGGGAGGATAAATAGAACACTTCATTATATCCTTTAATACCATGTCATAGTGTTTCCCAATTTAATAAAAAGCACCTCAGCTATCAGCTGTATCTCCCTTTCTTGTCTCATAAAGTTTATTCTGATGATTTCACCTCCAAAACACAGCCCAATTTAATATGTATCATTCCACTTCCAATGCCATCATCTTTGTTCAGGTCAGAATCATATTTCAGTTTGGATTGTTATACTCTTAATTTCTCTCTTGTTTCCACAAGGTATTATGTTTTCTCTTGATTTATTCCTTCCATTCTTCAAATCCAGCAAGAGTGATCTTTCTCTGTATATTCAGGTAGGGTCATAGTTGTACTTCAAATCCCTAATGGCTTCTAGACCTCAGGGTCCTTTTATCTATTTGTTCCTTCTGCCTGGGATATCCTTCCTTGGTGATCCTCTTGGCTGTCTACTTTATTTCTTTCAGGCCATATTCATGGCTCCTTCTTGGTGACACTTTCTACAACATCCAATTCAAAAGAACGATTCCTCCATATCTCCCTGTTTCTTGTTTTCCTTGGCATTGCTCTCTATGTAACACACTACATCGTCTTCCTGTTTCCTTTGGTCATTGTTTGTCTCTTTTTCATGAGTATAAATTCAATGATGATGATTTTGCCTATTTTATCTCGTTAGAATAGTCTTCCCCATTCTCAATATAGCAGTTTCAGCTTCTTTAATACTCAGCTTAAACATAATATATCCTAAGAGATGTCATTCTTGACTACTCCACCTAAAGTCAGTTCACTTGAATGTAGCTATCTTAGCCATTTTTAAAAATCATAATGTTACAGCTTAAAATTATTTCCTATAGTTTTATGATCCTAGTTCTTGGCTCAATTATTTATCAAATGACTATTTGAATAAAGGGTAAATGAACTAATCAAGTTTAGAATATAAATCCTGACTAAGTGAAGATGAATCCAGAGAAAATTTGTATATTTGAAGAAATTTGATAATATATATATATTTACTCAAATCCATGTATTGACTTGGTTTTTCTAGTAGTAATAAATTAGTGTTTTAACAATTGACCTTACTCATAAAGATCATGTATTGTGATTCTTTGAATAAGTCTCAGAATTAAATTCTCATTCTAATTCTTATTAGCTATGCAGCCATGGACAAGTCACTGAACATTAATTTCTTTATTAATATAGTTGGGATAATTATGCTTTCATTATAGGTTCATATGTAGTAACATTCAATTAATAGCTTTGTTTTTGTTGTTAATAGTGTAAAAGGAAATGCTCATAGAAGTTGGTGAAAGCTCTTTTGAATAAGAAATAAAGCACTTGCTCATACTGCACTAAGCACCCTGGAGGTAGATAAGTTACAAAGATTAGAGTTTGCATAATTGGTGTAACTCATAGTTTGCATTAACCTTATGAAGGGCAGCCATTTTTCACAGGTGTTGAGAATGATGTTAAAGAATACCAAAACCTAAGCCCTAACAATCATGAAAGTTAGCATGGATTATTAAGCTAATTAAAACACTGGGGCTCTGGAGACCTGAATTTTAATACACATTTTGCCACTAAGTTATAATGTAACCCTAGGCAAGAGAGTAGGCCTCTTTATTCTTTGCTTTCTTCATCTATGAAGTGAACATTACCTTCCAGAGGTAGCTGTACAGCATAGCAATGAACTGATATGAAGTATACTGTAAAAGTGGCATCCTTATGATAATTGTAAATGAATAAAATGAAAGGGATGTAACATGGTTCAAAGAGACCTGCAGATAGACAGACTGCATTTCATCTCTTCAATTAGTTTACTGTTCACAGAGGGAACAGGATCATTTTGGTTCTTGTTATTTGGTTTACTCCTCCCCGGCACCCCTTCAAATAGTATTCAAAAGTAAGGGCTTAAACTGTTCAGAATATTCCAATAACCTAAAGATTAGAAACAATTTATGGCCAGCAAATGTTAATTAATATCACATCTTCATCAAATTTACTTTAAAATGCAAGGTACACAGAATTACCTCTACCAGAGCACTCATATTTATTGCTCTTTAATTAAAGCTCTGATGTCTATTGCCACTGCTTCTCTTGACTGAGTCCCCCAAGAAGCATAATTAGGAAGTAAGATTATGGTACTAGATGATGAACGACTGTGGCACTCCCTGTACTAAGTGTTGTACTGGAATATAAAATGGATGGATGTCATCATAGTGTAAAATATGGACTTAAGTTTAAGATAAATTAGCCTACCCTTTACACATTGCAAAATTAATTTGTTTTACCTGCCAAATTACTGTACCTTTATTAAATTGTTCAGGTAATGCATTTTATTATTAAGGAGAACATTTCTGCGTGATGGTAAGGTGATTCTTGATTGTTTTGTTTGTTTGTTATTTGTAACTTTAATTCTGTCTTTGAGATTTTGCAAATTTGCTAGCAAAAATGAAGAAATAAGAACAGGAATTCAGTAAGTTCTAATTCAAAATGCTACTAGCTGTCTAGAGGAAAAAAATTTTCATTTAAACAGCTATAACAAAACTCTATTTTCTTCTCTTTAGAGAATCATTTTTATAGAAAGCCCAAAACTGTACAGGGGGATCTAGATTCAGCACTCATTACTCCAAAAGGATACATATCTGTCAAGTGAACTAAATTTCCTTTTACTGTTTATTCACTCTTAGATGGTTTATTGCAATATGGCTATCGGCTGAGCGTACTCCTTACATAGTATATGGCCTTTTTTTTTTTTTTTTTTTTACAGTCATTGTGAATAGAGGAAAGAAAACTTATAAAACCTCACATGAGAATATCTGGTAGCCACAAACTACTTTTGACCTTCACATCAAATTGCTGTGAAAAGAAAGTTCAGAATTGTTTACCTAAATCTAATAAACTTCCTAACGCAAAAAAAGATCAGTTTATTGTACTGAAACAGATTTTATTCCCGTGTATCAAGCATGAATACAAATGCAGTAAGAAGTAAGTGATCATAAAGGAATTGTGTTTATGCTGAAGTAAATTGTGACATTGTTAATATTACCATATAATATCTAAAGTCATAATATAAACCTATACCGTTCCAATATTTCCTGTGCTCCATCAGAAAAGACAAACTCAAGTCCTTATGTATCCCCTGATATTATTTGTTTTGCAGTTCTAGCAGGGTATGTAAGACTATTAGGAATCCTGAAGTGAAGGGTGAATGCATTAAACCTGCTATTAAGGTATTCCAGAAATTGTTGGTTTCATTTGCTCCTTCAATAAACTAATCCATAAGTTGATGTCGACTTTATTTGACCTTCATGCAAGTGTCACACTTCGAGTATAGAATGTGGGATGACTGACTCTGTAAATGTTTTGTTTGAAAATATAGTCCAATAACATTGATTTACAGTGATGTCTAGTCACAAAACCCTTATGAATACAACATTCAAAACAAATAGGACCGTGACACTACATCATTCTGAGGAAGGGGAACAGCTCGATAATATGAATCACAGACATACATAACTGGTGTCACTTAAATCACATTAATATTAAGGAATGTAGTTTACATTTTAGAATTACTCAGTATGCAAATACCACCTTTCAACTTCACAGGGCAAACCTAGTCAACATGGGAAACAACACAGCAAAGATTTCAAACATAAAAAATGATTATTGACTTTTAACCCTTCATTACTATTGGTAGCAATAATCTCTGGATGAATAATAATACAGACCTAAACTTGTTAGTAACAACATAATCAATAAGCAAATAATTTCAAAGTCCTCATCAGCTTTTGAAGACAGGGATTTATTATTTTTTATGATGAAGAGTTTATATTGGCAATAGTCAAGATATGTTCTGGCTGAGATACATGATTCTTTACATATTTCTCAAAGGAATGTGAAATTTATGTGTAATGATGTACTTATACTTAAGTAAATAACAGAGATTTTGCTGTTAAAATCTGGCTTACAACCTCTCAGTTCCTCTGGAGAATAAAGAAAGAATCTTGATAATTGATGAATAGCTCTCAACAATATGCCCCAAGAGTGGACAGAAAAAGAAAGGAACTGATGTTACACAGACGTTAGGAGGCAGTTTAAAGCAGCTTGTTAGTTGAATTGAGCAATAGGGAAACTTACAGTTTAACAGCTTTGCTAGCAGGTGTTCCTGTTGTGGTGGTGAAGAGCACATGTTTTACTCAATAATGGTGATAATACATCGAGTTATCCCAAAACTGTCTGTATAAACTCAGGTAATAAAAGCACATTATGGTTTCCTTATTACTTGAATGTTGCTTTAAACCACGTGCCCCCAAATCTGTCTGCTTTTGAAAATGTCTTATTTAGGCCAGAGGAAAAATGGTCATCCTGAAAATGGATTTTGATATAGCCTTATATACTTTGTTAAAGCCATTATCTGGAAGTTTATTTTTTATTAACTTTTCTACAGGTGATTAGCAATGTAAAAAAAAATCACACACACACACACACACATACTCACTCACTTTAATACATGTATATACATACATTATATGTACATATCTATTAGTATCTACATTTACAGTAATTAATTATAATAAAAACATACTGCACATACTGCTGTTTTCCTATCAGGCTTTCAAATGATACACATTATTCTCTGGTAGTACACTTTAAACCTTAGAATATTTATAGATTCAAAAAAGCCTAGCCTCAGGGTAAATTGAATCAGCTCACAACATGAAAAAGATAAGATTAGTTAGTTAAGCATGATTATTTTAGTTTGGTGACAAAAGAAATTTTTATTTATTTGTTGTGGTTTAGATTTTATTTGCCATGTAGAAACTATAAAAAAGGGAGATTAGAAATACAAATATATAAAGAAAAAATTTTAGAATAATCCAAAAACTAATGAAACCCATGGCTTCAATAGCTCTAGTCCTCCTTGTGATCCCTTCCAGAGTTTTACTTTAGACTCACGTACATGAATAGGCTTCCAACCCAAGCTGCTCTTAATTAGAAGAACTTCTGTCAATATCATCTCAGTGGTCAGTCGTTCATTCAACATTTATTCATTTTCCAAAAAGGCACCATGCTGAATACTGAAGCTACACAAATGAAGAGAGGACCCGACCTCCAGGGGCTAGGTGTCCAGTGGAGATACAGATATGCAAGCAAAAAAAAAAAAAAAAAAAAATTGCAGACAATTGTTATGGAAGAGCTGTGAACAAGGTGATAACAGAGCACAGAGCAGGGAACACAATGCCCTGCCTAGAGGTATCAGGCAATAGTGTGAAAATTGCACTTGCATAAGATTAGTAAATACTGATTTCCTTGGGGACCAAAGGCATGCACAACAGAGCTGGAAGGACAGGATTTATTTAAATAATTATTCAGAAATCTACGTACCTAGTGATGTCCATTTTCTTTTGCAACTAGGTAGTTGTTGTGATTTTGGGGTCTTGTCTCATGATTGTATCACCAAACTTGAGGTCAAGTCTATGAATGTATGCATTGAATAAGGAACACTTATGAATCTTATAAACAACAATGAGATTAGTCATAACAATTTGCTAGAAATGAGATAATGGCTGAATTTTCTGCAACTATTTCCATAATCAATGCATGTTTTAATATAAATTTGTTCCAAATGGTATATTAAAATGTGAACTTCAAAATAATTCCACTGCAAATTTACTCATTGTATATTTAAATTTACTCAATTCATTTTTATTGCCTGACTTGACCTCAGACTAGAATCATTTCTGTTGGCAACTTTAGAATAGATGCATTTAAAATATCCTGAAAAAAATATTTGTTATGTAATATGCAATGATACAAATGAGGACAAGAGATTATACAATCAACTCTCAAAAGTGATAACATAAACATTTTTAAATTATTATGAATCAAGTTAATGTTTAAAAAATAATAAACTATCATTTTTGTCTTGTAACACATATGCAGTCAGTAAAGGAGGGTAAAATTGGCATCCTATTACACTGGCCCTACCAGTGTAGCTGTTTAGTGAAGTACTTCAGAAACTCTTTACAGAACCTTAAAATGTCCCTAGTTTTAATTCAATATTTCAATTTTTAAGAGTTTCTACAGAAAAATAATCTATACACTGTTAGAATTACTTTAAGTATTATTGACAAAAGAAAAAAATTAAATCCAAATAAAAACATCAACATTTGATGAAGTTTACCCCTTCTACTATTACTAATATAATCAGGGCTATCATGTGTCAGGAAATCTAATTGCTTTACATAGATTTTATCATTTGATGAAGGCAAAAATCCCACTATGTAAATTTTTTATGATTCTGACCTTATAGATGGGAAAACAGGCTTAGAAAGGTGGAATTGCTCAATCAATGCAATAAAAAAAGTAGTAAGTGGAGCAACCAATATAAAAACTCAACTATCTGTGACTCATAGGTTACCCTTGAAAGCCCAGGGCCATAATGCATGCTAATAGTTAATACTCATAGAGATGTCATTTTCCAACTTCATGAATTACAATACCAAGTTTTAGGGAGATGGTGGGTCCATAGTCACAAAATTAGTAATAAAAGCTCATACTTTATAGCACTAGGGCCAGATATTTAATACTTGATCTTTGTTTTCTTTAAGACAAGTCCTATAGAGTATAGTGCTCCTAATATTCTGATTTAATATATCCCAGGGCCAGATTCTGCTTTGATTAAATGAGATCAGATGTGATCTAACACATTCACGGAGAGTTGATAAAATCAATAATTTAGAAAATCATTTGGTAAATAATTATTAAATCTATTCAGTCATTTAATCTTGTGATTATGAAGACTGAGAGAGCATGGCCAATCTTATAATAAAAAGTGAATGCAGTAAATGATTATTGATACATAAATAAATATGTGATAGTAACTGCAGAGAAAGTAATCAGATTTTAAACTAATTTATACTAATTTTAATGTTATGATGCTATAACAATGGAATGATGGGTGGTTTCTTAGTCTTAATTTTCTCTCTTTTGGTAACATTTTGAAAACTAAAAAATTAAAATGGAGGAATAAATACTTAAATAAATGTTAATGTATGGAAAAAATTTAAATATCAGATATTAAGGGTTGATCTCCTACCTATAGTATGTAATGCTTTTATGTTAAGCTCTCACAAGTATTCTTATAAGACAGAGGTAAAACAAATTGTTCAATTATAAATTACCAAATCTTCTATATTTCTTTTGAATTTCTTGAATATTTTTAGAGAAAGTATGAGTTAGTGTTATTCTAAAATATTTTAACTACTATTTGACATAAATAATTTTTACTGTTTGTAAGTCAATACTTATTAATAAACACAGATACTGTATCTATACAGTACCCTTTTTTTATCCACATGGAACTTATTCCAAATGCTTAATGGAAACTTGAAACTTCAGATAGTACTGAACCTCAAACAGATGCTCCTCAACTTACCATAGGGTTACTTCCCAAAAAAGTAAAACAATCACCTAATTCAAATCATCACAATCTGGGGACAGTCTGTACATGCTATTTTTTCCTATACATATATGCCCATGATATAGTTTAATTTATAAATAAGGGTCAGTAAGAGAGTAACCCACTTACTAATATTAAAATGGAACAAATATACTCTATACTATAATAAACATTATTTAAAACTTATGAATTGCTTATTTCTGGAATTTTCCATTTAGCATTTTTCAGATCACAGTTGAAAGAAGCTATAAAAAACAAAACCACAGGTAAGTGGGGACTATTGTGTGTAAATATACATATGAACAAAGATATATATTAAAAATGTATTTGTACTTAAAATATCTGGACTGCCTTTCAATGTTTCTACAAGCATTTTGTTTAATATCATTCACTGATTGTGTATATTACATGAGCCTGCATGTTTATTATTCAATTATGAAGCTCATATTTGATAATAAAGTGAGATACCTTGATAAAAACATCAGAGACTTCATGAAACCAGTAGAGAAAGCTATTGGAAGCACATAAATGTTGTAAATAAGGTACTATAATGTAGAATACATGTTAAACATTATCTAGAGTTCAGATTAATAATTAAAGATATTCTTCAAGGCTTCTACTATTAGTTTTTTTTATTTCTACATTTCTTATCAAAGTAAAATCATGCATTCATTCAAATCATGTTTCATTACATGTTGTCAGATCATCAAAGCCTATTTTCATATCCCTTATAAATCCCTACTGAACAAGCCCATTTGTTCAAAAGCTCACTATGTTCTCCATTTTTCTACTACAGTTAACATCTACTGAAAATACAGAAGAAAATCAGTAAGGACTATGGTATTTCCTTCACCAATATTAACTTTTTCTTGGTTCTTTTTAGTTATCCCATTTCTCCTCCTTTCCCTTCATTTCACTTTGCCTATACCACTGATCTTTGTTCTATTCGATTTTATAATCTCCTTTTGCCCTATGTTGGATTAGCTTCTGTATGTCAGAGAAGACATTCAACTTTTGCCTTCCAAAAATAAAAAAATTAAAATTAAATACAAATTTAAAAGAATAATGCAATCAATAAATACACAAAGAAACTGAACAGGCACTTCACTGAAGAAGAAATATGATTGGTCAACAAAAATATGAAAAAATATTCAACATCTCCAGCAATTAGAAAATGCAAATTAAAACTACACTGAGATTCCATCTCACTCCACTAAGAATGGCAACAATCAAGAATATAAATAACAATAAATGTTGGTGAGGATGTGAGCAAAAGGGTACACTCATACATTGCTGGTGGGACTGCAAATTGTCACAACCACTCTGGAAAGCAGTATGGAGATTCCTCAGAACACTTGGAATGGATGACCCAGTTTTTCCACTCCTTGGTTTATACCCAGGGGACTAAAATCAGCATACTACAGTGACTCAGCTACATCAATGTTTATATCAGCTTAATTCACAATGGCCCAGCTATGGAATCAATGTAGGTATGCTTCAACAGATGAATAGATTAATCAAATATTTACACAATGGAATACTACTCAGCCATAAAGAAGAATAAGATTATGGCATTTGCTGGTAAATGGATGGAACTGGAGAATATCATGCTAAGTAAAATAAGCCAATCCCCAAAAAACAAAGGCTGAATGTTCTGTGTAATATGTGAATACTAACACACAACAAGTTGGGAGAGGGGAAAAATAGAAGTTCAGTAGATTAGACAAGGGGAATGAGGAAAAGGGAAGGGAAGGGGCACAGGAAATAAGAAAGTCAGTGGAATGAATCTGAATTAACTTTCCAATGTACATATAAATCTTCACATCATGTAGTACCACAAGACAGAGATCCTAATTAAAATAAGATTTACTCCATGCTTGTATAAAGATGTCAAAATATACTCTACTGTCATGTATGACTAAAAGGAACAATTTTTTAAAAAAGTAAAAAAATGAATGGTGACTATCAAGAATACAAGTAATAATAAATGTTATCAAGTATGTGGGGGAAAAGGTACACTCATACATTGCTGGTAGGACTGCAAATTAGTGTGATCACTCTGAAAGGCAGTATGAAGATTCTTCAAATAACTAGGAGTGGAACTACCTATGACCCAGCTATCCCACTCCTTGATATATAGCCAAAAGATTTAAGATCATCATACTATAGTAGTGCAGCCCCATCAGTGCTGATAGCAACACAGTTCACAATAGCCAAACTATGGAGCCAACCCAAATACCCTTCCACAGATGAATGGATAAAGAAAATATGATATATATACACAATGAGGTATTACTCAGCTATAAAGAAGAATGACTTTATGGCACTTACTAGTAAATAGATGGAACTGGACAATATTATGCTAAGTGAAATATACCAATTTTAACTTTTTAAAAAATTCTAAATATAATATGTAATTAAAATATCATATTATGTATAGTATAACATCTTATATTAAAGGTCACATTACATATTATTATATTATTCAGGCACAAATCTCAGTTATGAATGTCCTATTTTTCTTAATTTTAAAGAAGGTTGTATTTGTTCATGCTTTTTACATTAGTTTTTTTTTTTTTTTTAGTAGTTTACATAATATAGCCAAACTACCCTGCCACCCTTCTTGGGTATTGTGGCTCTCTGAGAACAAATCTATTATATACAGCTATGCAATATTCATTCAGTTTTCAGCAAATATAGATAAAATGTATCATCAAAATTCTTTGTATATTTAATAATCATGATATTTGTTAATGTGCATAGTTTTGGAAGCCTATGTGTGTGTGTGTGTGTGTGTGTGTGTGTGTGTGTGTGTGTACAAGCATGTGTTATATATCTGAATTCTAGATTAGTACACAACAGTATTTATATAGGATACAATTAAATATCAAATAAGAACCATTAGTATCCATTCCACACACTCATATATTATGTTCTATCATTGGATTTGGTTCAAAGGCCAGTATCATGATCTTTTCTTACCCCCATTTTCGCTTTCTGTAGTTTCGGTTACCCATGAGCAAACATGGTCCAAAAATATTAGATGAGACATTCCAAAATATATAATTCAAAAGTTTTAATTGCACACCATTCTGAGTAGCCAGATCACTTCCTTCCTTATGAGACGTAAGTCCACCCTTTGTCCAGCATATCTACACTGTATACTCTACCTGCCTGTTAGTCACTTAGCCTATTAGTCATCTCAGTTATCAGATTGGTTGTTGAAGTATCACAGATATCACAGTGATTGTGTTCAAGTAACTCATTGTAGTTAATTATGGTCTCCAAATGCAAGAGTCATGACTCTAGAAAGATTTAACTAATATTCATTGATTATTGTGTTATGTTAAAACTTTTCCCGTCATCTACATCATTAGTATTTTGAAATAAAAGTAGAGAAGCAACATGCACTTAAAGTTCTTAAAAATTTGTTGATGATATACAAAAAAAGATGCACCCGTTCTATTAATACAGGTAGTGAATATTTCTGAGGATGTTTACAGCTTTAGTTTTTTGATGTTTTGTTTACTTGTTTTACACTTCCATTTTGGGATCTGGTCAATTTAGCCTTCTCTGTGGAATATGGAGGAAATGACTATGTTTCAGTAATAAAGAAAGGGTCTTGGGAGAGTATAGAAGGTCAGAGCTACTTGATCCCTTATAAACACTGATTAGTGAAAGTGAATTTTCAAACACTATTACCTTGGGAACAATTAGGCAAATAAATCCAGGGGCTGAGGGAAAAAATAACATGAAAATTAATATTTGTGCCGATGTTTTTTTCCTTTTCTTTGTGTTTAATTTATACAATTTAACATCTTGTCCTTTCACATATAGATTTTTATTCCAAATAAGTGTAATCTCACAGGATTTATGAAATATAAAATATTATACTTTCAGAAAACCTATTTTCCAGAGTATTTGATCAATGTGACAGTGTGTAAATAGATAATGAGTGAAGAATTAGTCATTATA
>PVHX01033094.1:0-13350 GCA_004024805.1 Geosciurus inauris
AAAAAAAAAAAGGTTGAAAGTGAAGTAACAGGGAAAGATATTCCATGAAAGTGATAACCAAAAGAAAGTAGGGATGGCTATACTTAGGCAAAAACAACTTTCAGTTCAAACCTGTAAAACAAGACAAAGAAAGTCATTATATAATGAAAAAGGATCAATTCATTAAGAAGATGTGACAACTGTAAATATTTGTGCACCAAATACTGGAACACCTAAGCATATAAAGCAGAACTGTAAGGAGAAATAAACAGCAATATAACCAGGAGACTTTAATATTCCACACTAAACAATGACCATACACCATAATCATGTGGGACTTATCCCTGGGATGTAAGAATGAAAAAACTTGTAACACATGATATATCACATTAACACAATGAAAGATAAAATCATATGACCATTTTAATAGATGAAGAAAAGCATTTGATAAAATCCAACACTATTTCATGATAAAATCTCTCAACACAGCTGGGGATGTAGCTTGGTGGTAGAGTGCTTTCCTAGCATGCTTGAGACCCAGGGTTTGATCTCTGGCACTATAAACAAACAAAAAAATAAACAAATCTCATCAAAGTGGTATAGAGGAAATGTATCTCAATATAATAATCATATATGATAAACCCACAGTAACATTATAATTGTTGGTGAAAATTGTAAGTTTTCCCTCTAAAGCTTAAACAGTGGTGTCTACTCCCATCACTTCAACTCAGTGTAACACTGTAAATCCTAGCTAGAGAAATCAGGTGACAAAAAGAAAGAAAAGGCATCCAAATTGGAAAGCAAGGAATAAAACCATGTCTTTTTGCAAAAGATGTAATCTTATGTATAGGTAACGCTACAGACTTTACCAAAGAACTATTAGAACTAATAATCAAATTTAGCTAGATTGTAGAGTATAACATCAACATATGAAAATCAGTTGAAATTTTATACCATACAAATGATCTACCCAAAAAATAAAAAAGAAAGCAATTCCATTTATAATAACATCAAAACAACAAAAATATTTAGGAGTAAAGATAATAAAGGAGGCATAAGATCTGTATGCTGAAAACTGTAAGACATTTAGGAAAACAGTTGAAGAAGATACAAAGAAATGGAAAGATACGCTGTATTCATAGAATGAAATAATATTGTTAAAATGTCCACATTACCAGAAGCTATCACATATTCAATGCAATGCAATCCCTGTAAAATCTCCAATGGAATTTTTCGTAGAAATAGAAAAAGTAATCCTAAAATTCAATGGAAGTATAAAAAATTCTGAATAATTAAAGCAATCATGAGAAAAACAGCAAAGATATTGTCATCAAATTTTGATGACAATATTGTCATCAAAGATATTGTCATTGAAATTTCCTGATTTCAAACTATACTGTAAAACTGTAGTAACCCAAACAGTATAGTACCAGCATGAAACCAGATACATAGTTCAATGAAACAGAATAGAGAGCACAGGTATGACCGCATGCATGAATGGTCAACTAATGCCTGACAAGTATGCCAAAAATACATGATAGGGAAAGGAGAGTCTCTTCATCGAGTAGAGCTAAAAAACTAGAAATCCACATTTAAAAGAATGAAATTGAATCCATATCTTGTACCACTCACACAAATGAACATAAAATAGATTAAAGACTTAAATGTAAGACCTGGAATTACAAAATTCCTAGGAAAAAACATAGGGAAAATACTCTTTGACATGGTTCTTGGCAATGATTTTCTAAATATGACACCAAAAGTACAAAAAACGAAAGATAAATACATTTACTTCAAATTTTAAAAGTTCAGCATAGCAAAGGAAATAAGCAACAAAATGAAAAAAACTACCAACAGAAAGGGAGAAAATATTCACAAAGTGTGCATCTGATAAGTAGTTGATGTTTGTTGTGGTTTGGATGTGAGGTGTCCCCACAAAACTCACATATGAGACAATGCAAGAAGATTCAGAGGAGAAATGATTGGGTTGTGAGAGTCTTAATGCAAACAGTGAATTAATCCCCTGGTAGGGATTAACTGAGTAGTAACTGAAGTACTAGGATGTGGCTGGCTGGGAGAGGTGAGAAATGGAGCGAGGCTTTGGGTTATGTATTTGTATCTGGCAAGTGGAGACACCCTTCTCTCTCTGCTTGCTGATCACTATATGAGCTACTTCCTTCTGCCACACTCTTCCTCCATGTTGTTCCTGCCCCACCTGAAGCCCTAAGGAATGGAACTGGCTGTCTATGGATTGAGACCTCCGAAACTGTGAGCCCTTAAATAAACTTTTCCTCCTCTAAAATTGTTCTAGTCAGATCTTTTAGTCATAGCAGAAAAAAGCTGACTAAAACAATGTTTAAAATATATAAGGATATCACTCACAAGACTCAGCAGCAATAAACAGGAAAAAAAAAAATCCAACAAATCGCCTGATTTAAAAAATGTGAAAAGGACCTGAATGTCTGTTCAAAAATGATTTGCAAGTGACCATCAGGCATATGAAAAGGTCCTCAACATTCACTAATCATCAGGGAAATGAAAATGAAAACCACAGTAAGATATCACCTTATACCTGGTTGGATGGTTATTATAAGAAAACCAAGTGGAAACAAGTGTTAGTGAGGGTGAGAAGAAAAGTCACCCTTGGGTCCTGATGGTGGGAAAGTGAACTAGTACAGCCATTATGGAAAACAGCATGGAGGCTCCTGGAAAAATTAAAAATAGAATGATATGATCCAACAGTCCCACCTCTGGGCATACATCTGAAGGAAAAGAAATAGCCTCATAGATATCTGCACTTACCACATTAGTTACAACATTACTAGCAATAAATTATCACCATTTCTTTATCTATCTATAGACACATTGTTTCCATGGCTCTTACATATCATGCATTAAATATAATTCAGCCATAAAAAAAGGAATTTTGCCACTAGCCACAGCCATGTACAAACCTAGAGGACATTATGTTAATCCAAATACACAAATATGAATGCTCTATGATATTACTTTTATGTAATACTGAATTATTTTATGGAATATAAAATAAAATTACAGGAATAGAGTAGAATGGTGGCTGTCAGGTACAAATGGGACAGATGGGGAGATGTTGGTAAGAGAGTTCAAATTTTAGTTGAATAGGATGGATCAATTCTGGGGATATAGTGTGCAGCATGGTGACTGGAGTTCCCAATACTGTATCTTATACTTGAAATCTGCCAAGATAGTAGATCTTAAATATCTTCAACACACACACACACACACACACACACACACACACGTGAAAATTAACTAGATGAGGTGGTAGATGTGTTTGCTGACTGGACCGTGATCATCATTTCACAATATATGGATATTGACTATCACTATGTACGTCCCAAATTTGTACAATTTCATTTTCAATTGCAAATCAATAAAGCTGGGAAATAAAATAGTTTATTTTATTTAAAAATAAACTATCGTTATTTTTAAATGACATAATCACCAATTTTTAGAATATACCATTGGTTTAGTGAGATGTCCAGATACAAGATAAATTTAGGAGTGATCATAATTTCTACATATAAGTAAAAACCATCTAAATATTGGAAATTAATGTCTCCTTTACTGTAGGAAAAACTTGGTATCTGGAAATTGGCATGATAATAAATACACAAGATCTGTAAGGATATTATTTTAAAATTATGTTTAAAGTATTTAAATGATTATATGTCAGAGATAAACCATGGACAAATCAACATTGTAAAGATCCCAGTTCTCCAAATTGACTAACAAATTCAATGTAATTTCAAGAACTATTCTAGCAATATTTTTAAAGGAATGTTTTACCATAGTATATAAAGTGATTAAGCCTAGTGTAAGGTTTGGAAAATAATAGTTTATAACAGCTACCTGAATGTAAGTGAATTTGTTATTAGATATTATAATATACCAAAAATTATATACAAATATTTATAATTGTAATATGTAAAAAGAAAAGCACAGATGAAATATCCAACAGGTTGTTCACAGTAAGTATTTCCGATGGGTAGAGTTTTGTTGGATTTTGAATGATATACAGTATTATATAATTTGAATTTTAGAATGCTGGTATTTTATTGTGTAATCAGAGGGAAAATTTTAAAAACTACTACTACTGATTGGGCTGTATTTCTAAGTGTGAGATGTCAAAGGATCAGTATTAGCTTGGTGAGAGAAATTCACCAGTTTGTTAAATAAATAAATGTAAGACTTTCACGAATGTACGGGCACATTTGAAGGTCACTAGTTAGATATTCTTGGAATAGCAGAAAAGTAAGGATGGGAGGAGTGAGAACTACAAAGCAGCCCTTTTACTTTTTATTTGGCTGGACCATATGTCCCTTTTGAAATTTCAGTTTCAGCTATCGGTCTGTTCCGGGCTTTATCGCTGCATGGCCCAACGTGTCCCAGATGCACACCGAGCAAAGTGAATGGGGCTGTGTTACTTAGTTCTCGGTGGGAACAGCTCATGCTCTGCTTGCCACAGAGCTGTTATCTGTTTGTTCTCCTCACGGTATCTGTTACGGATGGGCCCTATCCTCCTGTGCAGTGGAAAGGGCCGAGAGGTCTATCTAAGCAGGAGGCTGCTGCAATGACACCAGTCCCAAACAAATGTATCAAAGGCACCAAGAGAATACATTTCTGCACATTTTCTATTTC
This sequence comes from Geosciurus inauris, assembly GCA_004024805.1. NCBI lineage: Eukaryota > Metazoa > Chordata > Mammalia > Rodentia > Sciuridae > Geosciurus > Geosciurus inauris. The sequence continues at coordinate 4,660 of PVHX01033094.1, forward strand.
AAGTACCTTCCAGGCAATGATGAGGACAGGTGGACCAGATGAGACAACAAGGAAATTAATTACTTATTATCTAACTAAAATATTTGTCTAAAATCTGTGGAAGATACCACAGGCTAAGCATTAAAATATATCTGAGTTAGTCTGAAATCTAACTTTCTCCCTAAGTCCCCTCACATTTGCCTGCCCTAAATTAGGCAATTGTACTATATGTAGCTCTTCCTATAATTATTCATTACTTTATTCACATGTACTTATTTTTCATCAAAACGTCAGTAGAAGAAATGGTGATGTGGGGGTTTCCCATTGCTGGGAAAACTGGAAATGATCGTGTGCTTAGTTCAGCCTGTGTCTGAAACAACCTTTCTTATTTAAAAGCCCTATTGTTAACTTATGTTTGTGGTTGATCCACAAAAACACCTTTCTCATGATCTAACTTTGGGTCAACTTTCCAAGTATCTGTGGAATTGTGATCCTACAGACACAACTGCTGTACATCAAGGTCACCAGTCTGAATCCCCATCCCAATGCTATTCATCCCCTTTGCACATTGACTTCACTCCTTGTCCAGCTCAGATGGACTGGTCCATCATTTAGTGAGTCCCTTGGAAATAACCCAACCTTTTTCCTTTTTCTCCATTGTAGATACTTGGAAAAATCCAAACTCTGTTCACACACAAATAAATACCTGTCCCCACTGTGAGGATTTGAAGCCTACTTGAAGAAAAAAAAAACCATATATACATTTATTTATTTTAATGTTTCACATTAACTTTACCATCACAAACTTCAAGACCTGGTGGCAAGAATGTAACAAGTCTCCTGGAATAAAACTATCTGGAGGAAAAAGAGTTTATGAAGAAAGATCCATAAAGCTGGTGCCACTGACTAACCATATCCATAATGCACATCATTAACCCACTAAGATCAAGTTGGGGGGATTCTGGTGAAGGGTTCTGAATGTCTCCTTCATTCCTCTCCAAATCTGTGATACTTATTCCATTGAGCAATTGCAACAGTTTTAACACTTTCCTCGTGTTTTTTTTAATTAAGAAAACTTTTGAAAAAAAAAGTGGGAATAGTCTATGTTGGTGGCCAATGCTCAAAAGAAAGAAGTATTTTTGAGGGAACAATACTACATTTCCCACATACAGAAAGCTTTGTACACCATCATCCTGATATTCTTTTGTGTTTCAGGGTACATTCTAAGCCTGTGAGTGTTACTAGTGAGAGCAGCGACCTCAGAGACCGAGTTTGGGACATCAAAGTTGTGCAGTCACAGAATCTAAACAGCGATGGCATTATTGCCAGGAGTGAGTAAACTTTTCTGTATCTGCAGGTCAACAGTGCCTCTTTGTGGCTCCTCACAGGAATAACAATACTGGAGTGAATTCGGTTCTATGGTGTTTGAAAGAGGGTTGACAACTGTTTTAGAAAACTCCTGGAGATATCTAACATTAGTAGGTAGGGTAATAGGTTGCTTTGTGAAGACATTGTACTTCCTGTTCGTAGGGTACAAGAGAATTTGAATTATTTAGAAATATAATAGCAAGAAATGTATGCTCTGATTGTCTTTTTTCCTATGGCATTTAGAGTATCAAATCAAAGACAAGATTCAATTATTTGTCAGTTTAGTGCATATATTTATTATTTCATAATCTATTACACTAAAAGTATTGGGCTAAGGGCTGTGTTACAATCATAAAATTTATTCATTTCTTCCTTTTCAACCAAAAATTATTGAGTTTTTGTTTTTTTTGGTACCGGGGATTGAACTCAGGGGCACTGGACCACTGAGCCACACCCCCAGCCTTATTTTGTGTTTTATGTAGAGACAGGGTCTCACTGAGTTGCTTAGCGCCTCGCTGTTGCTGAGGCTGGCTTTGAACTCGCAATTCTCCTGTCTCAGACTCCCTAAGTGCTGGGATTATAGGCTTGCGCCACCGCGCCCAGCTAAATTACTGAGTTTTTAAATGTGTGATTAGCACTGTGATATTTACCTATGTGTAAACTACTTTCTGAGAGACTGTGGTCAAATTATCCCATTAATTATTGATATTCCCACATTCTCAGATGAGGCAACTGAGAAAAAATGTTATAAATGGTCATTTAGCCAGTAGCAGACAGAGTCAGGAGTAAGAGATTAGGCATACTTGCTACCTAATTCCAGTTTTCCTACTACATTGTCTAGGTACTGAGCTATATTTTTGGACTTTGGATAGATTTGTAGTGTTTTGAAGTTTTTCATGTTATATTTAGCAAAGGGAGAGCAGCACTGAATTATTCAATACAAGCAAAGTTACTTACTACAACAATGATATCTCAGTGGCTTAACACAATAAAAATTTACTTCTGATCCACATTCCATTCCAATGCATGGAGTCTGTGTTCCATGTCAACATTTAAGAACTTGAGTTTCTTCTGATATGAGGAGTCTCCATGTTCTAGGTCCTCCACTGGTGCTTCCAAATCTGGCTGTTAGGCAAGTGAAGAGAGAATATGTGGAGGAAGCTTTAGGGGCACAAACTGAGAGGCTGATAACATTTCCTCTATGGTTCCACTTGCCAGATTTCTTACATAGATTCAGCTGCCTGCAGGAGAAGCTGGTCACAGATATTCATTTCTTGTACTCCCACATATAAAATATACTTACCTGTTTCCTCAGGGAGATCACCCAAATGCTAACCTGGTCTCTGTATACAACACAAAGTCCAAGATCTCCAGGTGGACATGGCCCCCTCCATCAGGGCCAGGTATGATTCCTTTTGGACTGGTGACACTCCTCCTCCCTTCATATGTTTAATGGTGAAGCAGAAACTGGGTACCTATAAAGATTCCCAACTGGCAGCAAAGCATGAGATTCCTTTAAGGAGAATCCCTGTAATTGGTAATGCTGAAGTACTTGGAAAGTAGATGCTGTCCTGACATGGAAAGATGTTCCCTGAGTAGAGTCTGGTTGTGTTCTCAGGGAGAAACTCTCCTGATGATGGCATTTATATCCTGACCATTGTTTCTCATGTCATTTTTGCTTTTGGAAGTTTGTTCCTTTTTCTGTGTCCCCCTTGACTTTATATGCAGAAGGCATTAAAGAGTGTGACCGCTTTTTGTAGTGACCCTACATTTAATCTACTTCTGATTATAAAGTATTAGTACCAGGAACTTCTAAAAGTATAAATAAAAAATTTCCTTTGAAAGTAAAGTTCTTGTTTCTTTGTCAGTAAAAGTCCTCAAAAACCTGACAGGTTTCTCATCCATTTGTATCAGGTCAGTTCCATGTATTAGTAACTACACTTGAAGAATTTTTGTAGGCACACTATCACATTTTTTAAAATTTTCTTTGTTATCTTTGCCTTTCCCTATTCTTACTTAATAATATTTATTTTAAGACTATCAGCCATAAACCTAATCTATTCTCTTCTCAGGGATGATTTATGAGTTACTCAAAGTCATCTTTAAACTTTCTGTTAACATTTGACTTCCAAAAGTAGCAGGACAATTCTTCAAGATTCCATATATATGTAGTGTCTTTATTATTATCAATTTCTTCTTAAAATCACCCAAGTTTCTGCTAAAGGAATCTGTTTCTCATATTTTGTCAAATGCAACAAACACCAGCAAACATATTATTATTTTGAATTGTTATAGCTATTTCCCCTACAGTTATCATGTAGAAAGCATGCCATCTTTTCTGTTATGGGATCTTCCTAGTATTGGATATGAGCTTTCTCACAGTCTACAGGTTCAGTTAGGACAGCTTCTCAGTTGTTGAAGCACAATTCCAGCTTCTCAGTGGTTCCAAGGTGTGTGTAGGGGGACCTTCTCTTTAGTGCAGTAATTCTGTGACCGGGCCTCCTGCTATTGTCTGGTTCTACTACTTTTTAAAGCTTTGGCCTCTTTCACGGAAGTGTCTGCATTTGGCCAGATTTGGGGGAGTAGAGAACATCAAGGAAGAAGAACTCTGGCATTTCACGAGCCAGATGTAGTCTTTTATCTCTTAGTTCAGAAAGCCTGGAAAATGTAATTTGTGTCTAGAAGGAAAACAGAAAACTTTTTGGTAAACTTAGGCATATACCTGTCATTTGTGAACATTTGTTGCTCAGCTGAAATCCAGATTGTGGGTGGGATGGGGAAAAAGTGCTAGGAGAAAGGCTGTTGATTTCTGTGGCTGTCCTGATCTCTCAGACCTGTCAGTTGAGAGCTTGGCTAGGTCTGCTTCTCATTTGCCTCCTTCAGGTGCCTGGTAAGTAGATTACCAGATTTCTTAGTCTTAGACAAGAGGAGGTTGGGAGTTGGGGGTGGGGGTGGGAGAAGAAGACAAAGAAGCCTGTTTAGCTCCCTGCTGTCCTTTTTTTTTTGGTATGGGGGTGGGGGGAATTGAACCCAGGGGTGCTTAACCACTGAGCCACATCCCTAGCCCTCTTTTTTTTTTTAATTAAAAAGATATTTTATTTAGAAACAGTGTAGAGACAGGGTCTTGCTGAGTTGCTAAGTGCCTTGCTAATCTGCTGAGGCTGGCCTTGAACTCAGGATCTGATTCTCCTGCCTCAGCCTTCTGAGTTGCTGGGATTAGGGACCTGTGACATTGCACCCAGTTCTCTGCTGTCTTTCTCAATCAGCCTGGCACCTGTGGCAGGAAGGAAGGAAGCCCACTTTCTAAGCTTCAACAACAAGGTCAATAGGATGGTGCAGAGATCAGAGCCTTTTTCCAAACTCAGTCCCTAGGTTAGACCTGTCCAAATGTTCTTGAAATCTGCCTTCACATTCTGTTTATAATTGTGTCAGGAGCCTGGTATTTAATTCAAACAATGCATTTTTCACTCAGCCTTTGAGTTATGCAGAGTTCTTGTGTTTCTCAGGAGATACTGTTGTTAGGGCATAGTGGTGGAGGGGAAGTAGATGGGTCAATATTTAGGGAAGAAAAGTCTTGGGTATATCTCGGCAAAGCTATTGGCTTTTAATACATTTCCAGTTGGCTGTCCATATCTGTGGGTCCTGCATTGGAGGATTCAACCAACCACAAGCTATTGCATCATTGTAGATGGGCTTATGATGACTGGATTTGTACTAAACATGTACAGACTTTTTTTTTTCATGTTATTGTTACCCAAATAATATAGTATACAACTATCTACATAACATTTAAATTGTATTTAATATTATAAGCAATCTAGAGATAATTTAAAGTGTGCTAGAAAATATATATACACACACACACATATATACATATATATACACATATATAAGTTTTACTTGAATACTGCTCCATTTTATACAAAGGACTTGAACACTGAAAGATTTGGGTATCCATGGGGTCCTGGAACCAATCTCCTCTGGGTACCAGGGGAGGACTGTACTTAGATGCTTATAATAGAATAAAAACTATGTCTTGCTTGAGAAAGAGGTTGAGAGTTTCCACGGACCTATGCTTACCCCTTTAAAAGTAAATGCTGATTTGTCTATTGATGGAGCCACAGGTCTTTCAGTTGCAAAATGGTCTCCTTGACTTTCAGGTGTATCATTGGCTTAAGAGAAGCATGAAGAATCCTCTATATTTACACAACCAATTAATATCAATGAGAATATATTTCTGAGACCATAAGATTACTCTTATCATCATTTATTTCTCCTATTGAGGGGTAAATACTGCCTTGCTTAGTACCATCAACATCACCTTCTTAGCCAAAGTAGACTGCAGAGACCATCACACTAATAAATAGTTATAACAAGATCTTGTTTTTCCTCTTCTCCACATGGTGATAAACTGAACAGTGAGCCAAAATGCTCTTCAGAAAAATCCTTCTGACACTCTCTATGATTTTTATCACAGTGAGATTTGGATTTTAAGTTTAAAAGTCAGGTTCTATACCCTGGCTGTGTCATTGCTATCTGAACTGGGAATCTGATTTACATTCTCTATATTTTAGTTTTATTGTCTCCTAAACAAGGCTAAGCTTCATTATTGTGCTGTTTGGTTTTTATTCAATAACATCTATAAAAACACCAACTATAATCGCTTACTATCTTTGTTACTTTTCCTTCCTGGTCTTTGCTCCCCCACCCTTTTCTTCTTTCCTTCTATCTATCTCTTTAAAAAGTTTTCAACATAAAAGTTGTATAATGTGATGTTTTGATACCATCAATTTTACATAGTAAAATTCATACTACAGTTGAACTAGTTAATATATCCATCTCTTCATGTAGTTACCTTTTTTTCTTCTTTTCTTCAGTGGCAAGAACACTTAAGATATACTGTCTTAGTGCATTTCAAGTGTTTAACACTTTATTATTAACGAGAATCCCTATGTTGCACTTTGGTCTCTAGGACTTGTTCATCCTTCTTAACTGAATCTTAGTACCCTTGACCAACATCTCCCCATTTACCTCACTGTCTACCTGTTGGTAACCATTACTGTATTCTCTGCCTCTCTGAATTCTATGTTCTTAGATTCCACACATAAAGTGGGATGGTGCAGTATTTTTCTCTGGCTTATTTCACCTTGCATAATGTCATTTCCTTATTTAGATTCCCCAAATGCCTATTGTCTCTCCCATCTTCTCTCTTTTTCAATGGTGAATTTAGAACTTTAATAATATACTCTCCTGGGAAAGGGGCCATAGGGCACAGGCTCCAGGTGCCTAACAAGGGCACCAACTCCTGTGAGCAGTGGGGAGGGAAGGGACATGAAGAGCAATCAACACTGCATTGCATCCAGCAACCAGAAACAGTAGCAGTGAAGCCCCTTGAAGCCGGTGAGTCTCAAGCTGGAGCCAGAAAAATTAGAAGGGAGACACTGAGGACTGAGGGCAAGTTCAAGTACCTAGTGTGAAAAGGAGAGAGGACTCTTTCAGTAGGCGCTCTTGTAGTAGAAGCTTCCTCTGGGTCCTGGTACAGACGGGCCACTGACCTAAGACTGTGATTTCCCTTAGAGCTGAGGCTGTCTTCTGTGGCTTGTAAACCCCAAACCTCTGTAGGCTCAGAACTTCACTCATATCATGGCTAGAAGAACAGGGCTCTGTGCCTGGCTAGGTCAGAATTTTCCTTTCTATCCTAGTCTAAGCTCAGCTGTGAGGCAAAATGACCACTCCTTCTTCTAGGCAGTCAGAGCTGGGCTTGGTTCTCACCACTGTCATTTTGGTTGTTTCAAGTTCTGTCTTATTGTTCCAGACTGTCACTGAGTCAGGGTCAGAGGCCATGCTTTCTGTTCACTGATGTCTAAAATAAAGAATTACTACAACCACCTTCTGTGAATGTCCATCTGTGAGTAGGAACTGATGGGGATGAAGTGCTGAAGATGGACGCATCAGAGCAATGACCCGATGAACCAGAAAGCCAACAATTCCCCATTCCTCAGATCAGGAGATGGTGTGGGAAAGAAAGAGGGAAAAAAAGGAAGGAGAGAGAGAGAGAGAGAGAGAGAGAGAGAGAGAGTGAGAGAGAGAGAGAGAGAGAGAAAGAAAAGAAAGGTCCTAGCTACTAGGGAATTTTAAAACAAAGGTGAAAGTATCTTATTACCTGGAAGAATCTTTCAGTGCTACAGGAGTTTTGAGAAGGACATATTTTCCCCTGTATTAGTGGAAAGATTAGAGACTTCTTGAGTCTCACTCTGCCCGGCCTCCTTAGTCTGACACTATCTTTTCTTGTCTTTTCTTGTCTTTCTCCTTGCCTCTCAAACATATCCTTTCCCTTCCCTTTTCATGGCTGCCCCCTGTATCCAGATCTTAATTGCTCTTCTTTTGGACTTCAAGAGTTTACAGAAAGTCTCCCTATCTTTGCGATTCACCTTTGACTTATTCCATTACTATTGAGTGCTTGTGTTCCTACAAAATTCTGATGTTGAAATTCTAACTTCTGAGTTGATGGTATTAGAAGATGGGACCTTTGGGAGGGTGAGCAAGTTATTAGAGTCAAGCTTGGGATTAATGCCCTTATAAGAGAGACCACAAGAGTGGGCTAGCACCTTCTACCACATGAGGACACAGTGGGAAAATGTCATTTGTGACTAGGAAATGGGTTCTTACCAGGCCCTGAATCTACTGGTTTGATTTTAGACTTACCAGTTTCTAGAACTGTGAGAAATAAATTTCTGTTATTTATAAATAACTCAGTCAGAGGATTTGTTATAGTAGCACAAATGGACTGAACCATCTCAGTAGCATATCACTTCCCTTTTCTAAATATTCTGTGACTCCTTAAAGTGTACATGACCATGCCTACACTCAGAAGGACCGCTAAGGATCTTCACAAGGCTGCTACTGCTTACCTTAAACATTGTCCCCTGATACTCTACTCTCTGCCTCTTTTCCCCAAAGAACCTAGCATCTCCCAGCTCCTAATGTCTCATCACTATCATCCCCCTGCATAGGTCTTTCTGTTCTTACCATTGCCATAAAGGAGTGTCTTCAGTCTCTTCTTTTTTGTATCTGTCTTTGTTGCTGTTAGATTTCTATGTTCCCTGACCTAATAGGACTTTAGGAAATTATAGCATTTTCCCCTTCTCACAATAATACCTATAGTTTAGTATTATTTGTTCTATTTTGTAAATGGGAAAACTGAACACCATAGAGTTTAAATAGCTTTTGGGATCACACCAGGAGTATGGGTCAGAACTATAATTTCTATATGAGGCCACTTTGTAAACCATATCACACTCCTTCATTCACCTGTAATTTATCTTTTTCCCTTTGTTCTATAAT